>CARXXK010001694.1:0-37307 GCA_949089665.1 Macrosiphum euphorbiae
TATAATTGGGATCACTATCTTTAGATTTTCGTTCAATAAAAACATAATAAATCAGCTTGCCAAGTAATCATTTATACCTCTTTGTATAAAATGTCTCGTTTCAAATTTTTCTAGCTGGTTTTAATAATTCATAAGCTTCTATAAGTTCTGGTGGTTTTGAAATATTATTCTTATTTTTATACATATTTTGACATAATGATAACCTCCTGTATTTATTATTTTTTTTAATAAATTCAGGAATACCTATACTCCTAGTTTTAGATTTAAAATGTTGCAATAGTCCATTTATTTAATATAGTTTTCTCTAATTGTATTATTAGTAAGATCATAGAAAAATTCTTTACCAGATACTAAACAAATATAACAAATGGTATTAGCGGGCACATCTTCATTAAAATCTGCATGTAAGACAATACTTGTTTTAGATCCAGAAATTTGTGATGGTTGTCTACTCATATCAATTACAAAGTATGGTCTGGTATCCTTAAACTGCGTTGGAGTTATATACATTAAAGATAAATCTCTGTGTACTCTATTATAAACATTCTTATAATCCATTAACATATCATAAGCAGTATCAAATTCTTCTTTTTTTAAAATCTAAGTTTAATAATTCTTCTGGATATCTCATACTATCAACACCCAACCAAATATTTTTCAAATTACAATTACTAAATTCTACTGGGTCTGTCAATTGGTTATTTAACTTACCTGTTTGAAAAGCTATAGAGCAATAAAGGATTAGGGACATTTCTAATATATTTGTATTTGTTTGTCTTTGACTAGTGACTTACCATATAGGTTACTTTCTTCAATGCACTGCCATGATTTGAAACGAAAAATAACTCGTTTCTCTCTGACAATGAAATAATTCATTTACCAATTTAAACTCTATTCCAAATCACATAAGTCACAAGTGGTATCCTAATAAGTAATTTCTCTCAATAACAATTTTCCAGCTCCAGGCACCACATCTGTTTTCATTCTTACCTCGAAATAAAGCATCATCGTCGCTACGTCTTAAAAAACTATTTTCAAACCCTCCTCTATATACTGATATCAATATCTTTAAAAATCCTAAACACAAATTAGACAATTTAACCAGTAACACTAAAAAAAACCACCACTAAATCTTGATTGAAATCCATTTTTATTGTTGGTCCACTCTCATTTGCAGAAATAACTAACCGTACCTTAATCAAACCACATCTACCAACATTATCAATTCTATCTAATTCTTTACCATGTTTTTTAACAGAAATTGACCCGAACAAAAATCCAGGAAAATTGTCAACTAACATTAAAATTTGAACCTTAGAGATAGCTAGTACCATCGGCCTGTAAAACTTGACCACAGAAATTCGAAATTTTGCCTTACTAACTCTTAAAAATATTTTCTTCATTTATGATAAAATTAGTATCTGATTAGGTGCATTCAGATTTGATGTTGATATAGGTAAAATACTTTATTCCTGTTCACGGATAATAGTACGGTCATATTTTGCAATATATTCTCCATTTAGTAAGGAAAAAAATGTAATAAAATATTAGTTAAAATAGTTCTTGAGGAATTTTTTCTTTACAATTTTCTCAGTTTTAAACTTAATTCATAATTTAAATCATAATTCTTAATAAAATCTAAACACAAATGACCGCATATGGGTGGGTCTGTATAAGTTTGTAGTTGATCAGTAGTGTAAATATAATCATCTTTTCCTAAATAATTTACAATTGCTTTAACTGGAGGTGAACGACCATAAAAATCAAAATATATCTTTTTATTACCATTTTTTAACCATGCAACCCAATGTGAACCAGGCTGATTAGAATTATTTAAATTTAATATTCCACATTCATTTTTCCAAGGCTCTGCTGGTAACTTATCTTTCATAAAGCAACCTCTAAAATTCTTAATATTTTTTCCTGCTTTAATAATATCAAAATTAGTTAATGGTTTTATTTCTTTTTTTTGCTTTTTTTAACCCCTGAACCAATCTGTAAAGTTTTAATATTTCTAACATTTTCTTCCATCATTCTATCATGTCTTTCTGTCTCATCTCGTTTTAATTTCTTATCTTTTGCATCAATAACAGTATTTGCAATAGCACTAGCGCCTCCGGCCAATGCACTAAGGGCGCCTATACCTGCTATAATAAGAGGTAAAAAAACCACCTACTTTATCTTTATTTCCAAATTGAGATTTTGTAAATTTTAATCTCACACCTTTTTTGTCTTTCTTAGCTTTAGTTAACTTATTATTTTGTCTATCAGTTAAATTAAATTTGTTTTTTCCATTACCAATCTGTATATGCTTTAATTGAATAACTACATCAATTTTGTTTTTATAAGCTTTTTTATTTGAGAGTCACTCAAATCTAAATTCATTTAATAGAAATAAAATTCAATAAATCAACTTAAATTCATACCAAAATACCTTTTTGCTCTCATTGCATTTGCAGTGACAAGGGCAGCTGTTTTTTCACCTATAGATGCATCTGAGGCTAAAAACCTCTTCATTGCTTTATTTTCCAAAATTTTATCTCCAATATGTCTTGTTTCAATATCTTTATGTTCTTTATAAAAATAATCATGTTCCATTGCTGCCTTATCTAGTTCATTTACTGGTTTTTTATTTTTTTCTAAATCGGTAAAAGGACCAAGATAATTATATCCAGGCCAATGTATTTCTGGCATAAACTTACTATTTAAAAGATCATTCATAAGACCTGATCCCTCAACAACTCTTTCAGGCAAACTTGATATATAAGATATTAAATACTCAATTCCTTGCGGAGTCCTAACTAATCTTGCCAACTTAGAACTAAAATAATTTATAATATTAATCTTTTCATTATAAAAATTATCATGACCTGCTTTTTCCTCACTAGCAATAAAATATAATCTTTTTAATAATTCATTTAAATTATGCATATATTTATAATCATTATGTTCTCCTTCTGTATATTTTATTAAACCTTCTCCTTCTTTTTCTTTAATTTTTTTTGGTGATGTCGGTGTCGCTGGTCTTATTTTTTGCCAAATTGGTTTAATCATCTCATTATATTTAATACTTGAACTTGATTTAGGTTTGTTTGTCTTAGTTGAGTCATTATTTTGGTATATTGAATCTGTTTCAATTAATATTTTTTCATAATTTTCAAAATCTTGTTGTATAAAAACCTTGTTTTGTAAGATCTTTATGAGTTAATAATCTCCACATACCTGGAGTCATTATACGTTTTTTTCCATTTAAAATTATATCATCAAAATCAAAAATTATTGGATATTTTCCGATCATATGTTGTTGAGTATCTGCATTATAATATATTCCAAACTGATTATTTTTGTCTAAATCAGATAAATATTTCTTTGCGTTTTCACCCAGTATTATTGCATCCCTAGGCATAGGAGATTTTGGTGTTTCACTCATTGGAGGTCGTTTAGGTGTGTCCGTTAACTGCGGACCTAAAGTTGGTTTAATTGGATCTGGCAACCTTAACATTTCAGGGCGCCTTAAGGGTACTAGCATTTTGTGAATATCTTCATCAGTTTTAATATTTATTTCTTTAACTTCATTAACAGCATTTACAATATTCTTTAACTCATTTGTTACAGGACCAAATGATTTCTCTTTTTCCTCTTCAATATATATGTTTTTTAAATTTGCATTTTTTAACTTCTTCTTCAGACTATCCTCAAGTTTAAGTATTTCATCTGCTTCTTTAACTGACATTATATCTTTTCTCATTACAGATCCACCTTTTTTTTCTATCTTTTTTTCCAACTTTTTCTACTTTTTTCACTCCTTTTAAAAAAATATTTCTCATTTCCTTCATATCCATTTAATATAAAAAATTTTAATAAAAAAATTCATATTTAACATTATGCGTTTACGTTATGCGTTTACGTTATGCGTTTTACGTTTATCTGTTGAATTTATTATAAATTTGTTTATCTATTAAATTAATCGATATAAATCCAAACTTATTTTTCCAGCAAATTGAACATAAAGATTTAAATTTATCAAAAGTTAAAAAATTACTTAACTTATCTTTCCATATTTTTCTAATATAAAAATCTGACTCCTCAAATAAAACTAAAAAATTACAATTTTGTCTAATTGATCTTGCCTCTAATAAGGTATAATTCTGGCCAATATAAATACATGAAATATTTTTTGATCTGGATCTTACAAAATAATCTTTCATTCTTTCCTGTTTTTCTAAAATATAATCATCAAATACAACTAAACTATTTGGTTTACAATCATCAACAGAAATTATCTCTTCATTGGTTATATATACCTCTTTATATATCTCATTTTTCAAATTTACAAATATTTCCTTCATACCTTCATAAATTGGTTGCTCTATATTTTTTGTAAAAATATAAAGATTATCAAAAGGAACCCAATAATTAACAATAATATTAAATAATAAATTAGTTTTCCTGATCCAGAAGAACCTATAATCAAACAACGCATAGGCCTTGGAAAAAGTGAATTTGGTATATCATTATCTTTAACTAAATTAAATACTTTAATTTCATAATTATTATTCATTTATATTAAAATTTTTTCTTATTAAATATATATATAAAAATAAAAATGTCTGAATTTAAAATGTCCAATTCAATTGACTCAATAGATTTAAAAATAAGATTAAAAAGCATGGACACAAATATAAATATATTAAATTATCAGAATTGTCAATTGATAAAAAATATGAAGTTACTGCTTTTGAAATCATTAACATTAATGGGCAGAATAAAGTATCTGTTGTGTTGGATAATGAATATGAACTCTTATTACCAGATAGATTTATGAAAACTATTTCTGAAAATATATATGAATTAAATGACAAGGAGTGGTCTACAATCTATATTTTTCATAGATATATAAAAACACTTGAAAATGGAAAATTATACTATCGTATAGAGTTCCAAGGTAATTCTCTAGACAGTACTGTAATTAAAGTATTAAATAAGTTAAATGAAGAAGATTACAAATACAAACATATACAATTATCTGATTTAAATATTAATGAACCTTATAAAATATCAACATTTAAAATAATAACTACAAAATATGGTGAAAGAGTTTCTGTTCTATTAGACAATAGATATATGCTATTATTGCCCTATAGTTTTGTTAATGGTATTTCTGAGGAAGATATAGACAAATATGATGGTGAAATGTATATGATGTACAAAGGTAAAAAAAATTTTAATAATGGGAAATCAATCTATTTAATAGAATTTCAGTAATAACATTTTTTTACTATTAAATGAAGTTAATCAAAATCATAAATGGGTGTATACGTTTTGAACATTATATACATAATGAAAACCAAAGTATGTCTATTGGATTATATGCTTTATCAGTTGCCAATTCTAATGATTTAATTAAAATAAAAAAAGACTGTCAGATAACAATTAACATTGGTACAATTAATATTATAAGTGGACTTTATACTGTTGAAAAGTTAAATAAATTAATAAACCCATTAGTTATCTCTATTGTTGATAAAAAAATTAAAATAGAATCTCCATTGTACTATAAGCTAGATGAAAATTTAAAAAAATATTTAGGATTTAATGATATATATTATTTTTCAAGGACAAGTGAGAAAAGAATAATTTATTATCCTACTAGTGATGAATATTACATAAATATTGAATATGAATGTGAATTTAAAGTCGAAAAAGAGTCTCATAAGATACCTATTGGTGTATACTCTATTAATGAAATTCAAAATCTATTAAATCTAGACAAGAACGTTGTTAATACTAAAATAACAATAAATAATAATAAATATTTAATGATTTCAACTAACTATGAGTATGTTTTTGACTCTCACTTAACTGATTGTTTGGGAATTCCAATATTTAATAATTCTACAAATTATATAATTGAACAGCCATTTAAACATAGTAAAACAGGTACGTTAATACCTAAATTTTACACACAAGGTTTCCTAAAAAATGTAAATGGTGATATTATAACATTAAAAGGCTTAACTTCAATAGAAAAGAGAAATTACACTATTGATCAATTAAATAAAATACTACCATCAAGTGTAAAAATAGAACAAACAAATAACTATATTACAATTAAATCTAGTGATTATTATTTATTGGATGAAAATTTAATATCAAGCCTAGGACTTGGTAAAAATTATACCTACAAACATGTTGGTTCAGAAATTATAAACAGTAATTATTTTGAAGATAAGTTTATTGAAGTACATTGTAATATAGTTGAAAAATCCATTTCTAACCATAAAACTAAAGAATATTTGCACTCAAACAGTGATATTTTATGTGTTGTTAGATGTGATAAAAGTGGCCAATACATAGCTAATGATATTAAATTTATTCCTCTAAATATGAATATAACAGATTTTAATCGTATTGAAGTATCTCTCGCAGATCGAGATGGCACTAAAATAATATGTAGTGATTTTATAACATATTTAATTCTAATTAATAACTAAAAATTTACTTTAATACAGATAACTAGATGAACATTTGAACCCAAAAAAACAGTGAGTGACAAAAAATATTATTATTATTAGCATTATTGCTCAAATTATATCTATATTTATCTACTAAACAAACAAGACCTAAACTTAAACTCACATTTCTAATATAAATAAATAGAAATGAAACCTTCATTAAATCATAAAAATAAAAATAAAATAAATAAAAAAATCTTAAATCCTTTTCATAATCTAGATGAATCAATTTTTGAAGAACAAACTACAGTACTCCCTCGTTAACACGAACACGACGGGACCACAAAATAACATGTTCGTGTTAAAAAAATTTGTGTAAACCGATAGGTTTAACACGAATTTGTTCGTGTTATCAGAGAAGGTTAAATCTAATACGTTATTTTACACTCAAATACATTTTTTTATTAAGTAATCTTCAAAATAAAAATTTACATTTCTTTGGTACATACTACATATAAACAAATATTTGAAATATTTTTAATTAATTAATTATGTACTACGCTACATTACATATATAAAGAAATATTTTTAATACATTTTTTCAAAAAAAAATTAATTTAAAACTCACGTCGGTTTAAAAAAGTCAGTCATAGGTTTCTGGGTGAATGTAACTTCATAGTTTTCTATGAACTAGATTGCACACATACAAATGTACACATATAGAGAATACCTACAATAGAGAATATGTACATACATAGTAGGGATAAGATAAGATATCGATAAAACTGTGTTATAAAGATTAAATTACTAACGACTAGTATACGAGTAATAAAACGAAATTAGATATATATGTACAGATTGACATTTTTCTGTTCGTGTTAATCAACAAAACGACAATATGGTACCTAAAATTTGTTCGAGTTTCGTGTTAACCGAAATAATTCGTATAAACCGAGGAAATAAAAAAACCCCTATCTTATAGTATAGAGCCTTTCTCTGGACTGAAAAACCGGTTCGCGTTATACAATAATTTGTGTTAACCGAGTTCGTGTTAACGAGGGAGTACTGTAACAACTCATTAAATGATAAATATACTTGACTAGAAGTAATTAATAAAAAAAATAATTTACAACAAAATTCAATATTTATGATGCTGCTTTTACTATTAATTTCAAAGAAGGCTTGACAGAAGATCTTATATCAGCAAATAAAAATAATAAAATTAACTATATCGATAAAGCATTAAAAGAAATGTTAAATATAGCAAAAAATAAATCAAATTATGAGAAAGGCGATAAAATAAATATCATACTGTTTAATGATGAGTTATTTAATTGTATATCTACAGGCTTAAAATCTGAAAAATTCTTAGTAAATCTTCAGGAAAAAGTATCTGAAATATTAACATCAGATCAAGAAATTGATATTTCTAAAACCAAATTTGTAGTTCAAGTAGTAAAAATTCCTAAAGGGGCCAAGGGGAAAAAAATATTAAATTTAGTTGATGACATAATAAAAAAATCTAGTATTATTAGAATTAAGAATAATGATGATAATTTATGTTGTCCAAGAGCTATTGTTGTTGCTTTAGCTAACTCTATAGAATAATCTGCTAATAAAACAAAAAATATCTTAGGTAAAGAATTAAATGAAAATAAAATAAAATATCTTAAAGAGGGTAGATCAATTCAAAAAGAACTTGCATTAAAATTATGTAGTTTATTAAAAACATATAGGTAACTCACAAGGCTTTACGTTAGATGATATTTATAATGTCGAATGTATTTTAAAAATTCAAATAAATATTATATGTGCTCAAAATCAAAATAAGATAATATATAAAGGAATAGATAGAGATATAAAAATCTATTTATTTAAAACAGGTAATCACTTTGATGTCATTACTAAAATTAAAGGATTTTATGGCGTTTCTTATTATTGTGATAAATGCGATAAATGTAAAGATAAAAAAGAACTATGTTTATTATGTAAAAAACTTAAACATTTAAGTAAAAAAGAAAGAGTGTACTGTGAAAAATGTAATAGATATTGCTTTAATCAAGAATGTCTTGAAAGTCATCAGAAAGTTTGTGAAGTAGTTTTTAAATGTAAGGTTTGTAATAAAATCTGCATAAGAAGTGATGAACACAAATGCGGAATAGAGAAATGTATAAATTGTTGGAATGAAGTTGAAATAGCAAAACATAAATGTTACATTCAATGGCTTAGTCAGAGAGGAGGTAGATGTAAAAGAGAAATTTCCTTATGTAAAGGTAACATGGATGAAAATATTAAAAATATTGAAGATTGTAATCTTAAAGAACTAAGAATTAAAGCAAAAGAAGATAAAGTGAAACAATATAGTAAACTGAATAAAAAAGAATTATTAGATTTACTATACCCATTTCCTTTTGCAAATGAGATTTTTGGTGAGAGTGAAGAACCAAACCTATCAAAATGTACCTATACAGAAAAATATTTATTCTTGGATTATGAGGCTCAACAAGAAACTGGTACACATATTCCAAACTTAATAATTGTTTCTGATTTTATAGGTAAAATATACAAATTTGACACAAATAATGAACTATGTAAATGGTTAATATCAAGTATACATGCAGATTTTACATGTATAGCACACAATTCGAAAGCCTATGACTCTCAATTTATACTAAAATATTGTGTTGAAAATACTCTTAAGCCTGCAGCAACTTACAATGGTTCAAAATTAATGTTTTTAAAAATTCCAGTAATAAATCTAAAAATTATCGACAGTAGTAATTTTATTCAGGGTCCCTTAGCAAATTTTCCTAAAACATTAGGTTTATCTGAATTAAAAAAAGGATTTTTTCCTCATTTATTTAATACTGTAGAAAATGCTAATTATATTGGGTCTATTCCTGATAAAAAATACTACTGTTTTGATCAAATGAAACCTGAATTAAGAGAAGAATTTTTAAAATGGTATTTACTAAAAAAACAAGAAAATTACATTTTTGACATGAAGAAAGAGCTTTTAGAGTATTGTACATCAGATGTTGACATTTTGAGAAGAGGTAGTTTGAAATTTAGAGGAGATTTTTTAGAAATAGCTAATATTGACCCTTTTAAATATGTAACCATAGCAGGTGTTTGTATGGCTATATATAGATCAACATTTCTAAAAAAAGACACTATAGCTGTTTTAGATAAAGAGAAAAATGAAACCTATTCTAAACAGTCTATAATGTGGATACAACATTTTAATAACAAAAATATCTGTCATGCCTTAAATGGTGGTGAAAAAGAAATATTAGGTGTTAGAGTTGACGGCTTTGATGAAAAATTAAAAACTGTATACCAATATCATATGTGTTTTTGGCATGGTTGTACTAGATGTTTTAGTGACGGAGAAATAATTAATAATATAAATAATGAGACAATGGAGGATCTATTTGAAAAAACCACTAACAGAAATATGATAATAAAAAATGCAGGATATAATCTTGTTGAAATATGGGAATGTGACTGGATAAACAGTGATGTATACAAAAGATTGAATAAAAACTTGAATGAAATCGATGTAGTAGGACCTATTAATCCGAGAGATGCTTTCTATGGGGGTAGAACAAATACTATAAAACTAAGAGTAAATAATACAAAAAAAATACAAGAAAATACAAAAATACGCTACATTGATGTATGTAGTCTATATCCTACTGTAAACTATTATGATTATTATCCTATTGGACATCCGGATAAAATATCTGAACCAAAAGTATTTGACAAAAAATGGTTTGGCTTGATTAAATGCAAAGTATTACCTCCAAATAATCTTTACCATCCTGTACTACCTATAAAAGTAAAAATGGAAAAAAATGTAAAATTATTATTTCCATTATGTTATAAATGTGCTTCTGAACAAATTAAAAAATGTACTCATTCTGAAGCTGAAAGGTAATTTATAGGAACTTGGACTACAGATGAAATTAAAAAAGCTCTGGAGAAAGGATACATTATAAAAAAATTTATGAAGTATGGAATTTCAAAAAAAAATCATCAAACCTGTTTAAAAAATATGTGAATTATTTCATAAAAATAAAATTAGAAAGTTCTAAACATAAGTACAATTCTAATGAAGAGTATATAAAAACAATTTTTGATAAAATGGGCATTTTGATAGATAAAGATAAAATATGCTATAATCCAGGTAGAAGAGCTATAGCTAAAATATGCTTATGTAGTCTATGGGGAAAATTTGGACAAAGACAAAATATGAAGAAAACTAAATTTATTACTGACTCTAAAAGTTTCTATAAAATACTATTAGATGAAAGATTAGAAAACATCAATATAACAATATTAAACGATGATATGTTACAAATGGTATACAACTTTAAAGATCAATATGTAGAAAATAATCATAACACCAATATTTTAATAGCTCTATTTACCACTTCAAGTGCAAGATTAAGACTTTATAAAATATTAGATAAACTAGGTAGAGCTGTAATTTATTTTGATACGGATTCTATTTTCTATATAGATGACGGTTATAATACAATTAAAACAGGAGAAATGCTAGGAAAATGGAATGATGAACTTGGTGAAGGTGTATACATAACAGACTGGGCTTCAACTGGTCCTAAAAGCTATTATTATAAAACAAATAAAAATAATTGTAAAACAGTAATAAAAGGATTTACTTTAAATTATCAAAATTTACAAAAACTTAATGGAGAATCAATGATTAAATTAATTGAAGAAAATAACAGAGAGAATAGTGTTGAATTAGAATACAATCAAATGGTACCAGACAAAATTAGTAAAAATATAATTAATAAAAAAACTAAAAAAAAATTCACATTCGATTATGACAAAAGAATAATATTATCAAATTATGACACTGTACCATATGGGTATAAATTAAGTTAAATATAATTATTTATATACATAATAATAAATATTTCATGCTACTAATTATGTTTTTGAGTCTAAGTTTACTAGCTAGATCTGCAACAATTACCATTTCAAACCGGACTTTCAATTCGACATCTACAAATATTGAGATTACAATTCAACATCTCACCTATACATTAAAACTGGAATTTCAATTCAACAATTACAAACTTGGGATTTCAATTCAACAACTACAAACTTGGAATTTCAATTCAATATTTTATTTTTATTTGTAAATATTTAAGTTGTAAACAAATGATACTTGAGTGATTTTAGTTGGAAAAACTGTTTCATATACCTATATATATATGTATAGACTTATAGAGCAATTTAGACGACTAAAAACGGCTACAGTATGCCCACGAATGAGTCAAAACTCAATAGTGGCTTGTATTTATAACCTCGAAAAACATGATGCAATATTACACAATAATGACGTAATCTAGAGAAGAAGAACCTTCTAGAATGTTCTATTTGACGTCAGAAAACTTGATATTACGAATTAATACCACTATCCTATAAACGGAATAGCTAATGGTGTGCTGTAATATACTTTTTCATATAATATATAAAAAAAAAACACGAAAATACTTTGGTTGTTATTTGTTTAAAATTTATTTATGATTGGCGGAAAATTTATATTTTTAACAGAATTTAAAATATTTTTTTTGTAATATCTGTAATGTTTAAAATAATTATTGCAATAACTCGAAATATCTGTTATAATATATCTAAATTATTGTAATATCTATAAATAACTCTAAATATCTGTAATGCTTAAAATATTTATTGTAATATGTCTACATTTTTGTAAATTTTCATTTCTGTAATATTTAACAGATTTTATGTTGAAAATAAATTTTGGTAAGTGGGGTGAACGCAGTGGCGCCGAGTCTTATAAATTTAAGTGGAGCGAAATCAAATTAATTACACACCCACCCACCTACCCCCCTTCCAAAACATTTAAGTTTGATACCTATTTCAATTATCATGCCAGTTTTTTAATATTTGTATCCAGACATCCAGTTGTGGTAGGTATTAAAATTTATGGGTAGACACACCTACCGATAGATACATGTGATACAACTATATAATTTTTATCGCCGCCAGTGTCGCAGTGAAATATAGACCACATTTTTATCATGAACATTGAAAAGATCAAATCTTATTTATTTGCATTATTAAACAAACATTAAGTGCTAGATTAATAATTTAATAACCTATACCTAATATTATAGTAATTTAATGTAAAATACAATAAACATATTTTACCTTATTAATATACCCTAATATAACCATTTACCCATTTATTAAATCTGTATAAGGAATTTAGTGTACCACATTTCTGAACAAACAATTTTGAATCTACAAAGTATTTGTTGTAGTCTTTGTAGGTACATATATTTGATATTTTTATCATAGGACCCCATAAATATTACATAGAAAAAATGTATATAAATGATTATTTCAATGAAAATAATAATATCTTATAATATTTAATAATACAAATTAATTGCACATATTAGACATTTAAGTATAATATATTATATCGACATATCGTAGTTTCTTAAAATAGTAATTTTGCAAGTGCAGAACTATTGGATGCAAACAAACTAATTACAGTTCCAACATCAATAGGTACATCTAACTCACATGACATAATCATCAATGCTTCAAGCCTCTCCTCATTCATTGTCGAACGTAAGCGATTTTTAATTAACTTAAGCTTTGAAAATGCGCGTTCTGGAGAGGTACTAGATACTGGCAATGTCAAAGCTATGCTTAAAGCCGGATACATGTGAGGAAAGATTTCTTTTAAGCCAAATGAACGACATATTTTGTAAATTTTTTCTATTGATCCACAATTTTCTTTCTTTTTATTTTGACTTGGTATATTATTAGGCTCTTCATCACTTTCAAATTCCTCTTCAGATTCGTTTAACAATTCATCATTATGCATTTTTTGTGGTAATATCATTATTTTTTCAAATTCACAATAACAGCTGGAAAATTGGATATATTCTTTTCGCAATGTATTCAACTCAACAAACTGACTGTAAACATCACAAAATGCTTTAAAAGCATCGTCTGAGATGTAAGATGTTTTAGCTACTTCTTCAAGTCTTTTGTGCGAGAATAGAGCCAAATCTTTAAATAAAGGTACTGAATGGTCATTAAATCGATCTGATATTTGTGTTATTACAATATCTACGATTGTAAAATAAACATTAATTTTAAAATTTTGGATTGGGTCAATTATTGACTCATCAGAGGATGTTTCTCCAGCTCTAATTTTAACACGGCGAACACGTTTTGATGGTAAAGGAATAAAAGTTATATCTTCTTTAGATTCAATAAAATTTTCTTTTTCTTCTAGTAGTTTGTTGAATTCTTCATCACACCGGAACTTTTTCATCTTTGCAAGACAGTTTTGCATATAATTTATAGCAGCCAATAAATCAATGTCTACAGTTTGAAGACATTTACTGAGAATACTTGTGGTATCAAAAATATTTTTAAAACATAAGGCAGTCAGCAAAAAACGTTCTTGAAACAAATAATGAAGTAAACCTTCAGCCTGCACACTTGATACTCTATCCGTTGTAGAATCATTTTTTAATTCATCTAAAGCATCAACTATCGCTTTATAAGTACAAAAAATAGTCATGAGGGCACTTGAATGAGACGACCAACGTGTAGTTTCAACTCGTTTAAGCCTGCGTAAAGGTTTTCCTGGATATCTTAATTCCTGATGTTTAGTGAAGCAATGTGTACGTTTCTTACTGCTTCCCATAAAAGTGTATAATATTTCTAGATTTCCAAAAAGATCTCGAGCTTCTGAGCAACAACTAACAGCATCTACAATAACTAAATTAAAACGGTGAGCCCAACACCAAACATACGTGGCACTTGGGTTTTGTTGTTTAATCAAAGCCTGAAGACCGTTATAAGTGCCTCGCATAGATGCTGCGCCATCGTACGACTGTCCAATCAGATTGGTTTTCCAATTTAAATTCATTTCTGAACATATACCATCAAACATTGTCAACAAATGTTGTCCAGAAGTTAGAACAGTTTCACGTAATGCAATTAACCTTTCACACACATTTCCATTATCTTGATTTATGTATCGGATAACTAAAGATAACTGTTCTTTTTTAGATAAATCAAACGTTGTATCTAATGAACAACTAAAAAAAACTGAACTAGTAATTTCCTTTTTTATAATTTCTTGGATGTGCTTTGTAATGGCTAGAATCAGTTGATTTTGTCGCTCCCATGATATAAAGTTGACCATTTTTCTACCTTTTGATTTAACAGTTGATACATACGATGATAAGGCAGGAGAATACTTCGCTAACAATAACACCAGATCTTTAAAATTCCCCTTATTACTTTCGTCCCAACCTTCTCTATGCCCACGAAAAGGCAAGGAATGACGTCCTAAAAACAATGTGATATCAATTAAATGTCTGACTACTTCTTGATTAAATGCAACGTTAGCAACAGCTGCCTCCTTTAATGACGGTATGATTGGAAACGCAGCTTCTCTGTAAGCAACTTTTATTGAAGCCAAAATATGTGGTTCAGATGTTTCATGTACAGCAATACTAAATGCTCCTTTTCTAAAATTACAAAATCCAATTTTTGACCAATTTTCTTTACATCCACGACCAAACAATGCACAATAAAGACAATATAACTTGTTCTCAGTTATAGAGTAAGATAACCATTTTCTACGTGTTGTCTCGCCACTAGGTAACTTTCTCCAATACCAGGATTCATGGAAACGCCTGCCTGAACTCTGACATTCAGGAAAGTTCTTATTTGGCATATCAATAGCTGATGGCTGAGAAGGTCCCATTTTTAGAAAATAATTTACTAGTTCAGGTTCAAGTGTTCGAGTTTCAATACGACCAAAAAATGCAGGGTCATTATCAAGATCACAATATCCTATAAAAAGAAATAAGATTAATGAATTTAATAAAAATGTTTTTATAAGATATTAACTATAAAAATATTATGATGTTTTTTTAAATTAATTTTTATAATATAAATTCTTTATTAAAAATCAATTTTTCTTTGAAAAAAAAAAAAAATTAAAGTAAAATACAATTAAATGTAAACTTCATTAAGGTACTTTTAACTTTGTACGTCAGTACAAAAATTCTTATAAAGTCAATGAAACATAAATTAATATTCTATTTATTTACCTTTGGGTACAAGCATTTCATCAATGTTATTTTCTAATGATTTAACACTGTCTTGAACACCACCGTTATCTGTAATGTTCTCATTTAAAGATTCAACCTCGACTTGAACGGTTCTTTCAGTTTGATTATAATCTTAAAGCATAAAAATATAAATGTACTACTGTGGTTTATACACGATAAAAAATTAAATAATTTTCATTAAAATTGAACAATCGATTTTACTTTAATAAAATATATTTAAGTAGGTGATTAAGTAATTACAACTGTGTATATTAGTACAATTCTTATAAACTCAATGAATCATAAAATTAATATTTTATTTATTTACCTTTGGGTACAAGCATTTCATCAATGTTATTTTCTAATGATTTAACACTGTTTTGAACACCACCGTTATCTGTAATGTTCTCATTTAAATATTCAACATCGACTTGAATGGTTCTTTCTGTTTGACTATAATCTTTAAGCAAAAAATAAAAAAAATATTTAGGTATTATAATTTATAAATACTAAACAATTAACATGTATATTTGTGTTATTAGTTAATTCACTTACCATTTAAAGCAATTTGTTCGGGGATAGGTATTGAGTTATCTAAGATGTCTAAATTATGGTTCTTTATAATGTTTATACTTTTCTTATTGAAGAATGATTTAATATTTAAACACTTTTGTTTTGACTTAACAATTTTACACGCGTGAGTATGACGCAACCAATTGGTAGAATTCATTCCAAGTTGTTTTTTGCCACACACACATACATTTTGTGATGAAGACATGGCGGAATAGAAGTTAGTTAAAATATTTTTACAAGTCACTTTAACAAAACTCACTGAGACACTGGGACTGGGTCACTACTCACTGCTATTCTGTTTATGTGCTATTTCCACGTCTGTATTTAACAAGATACACGAACACGGAGAACGGATAAAAACAAAACTTACAAATCCACTAATGACTATTGACAAACGTCTAATAGATCTAATACACAATTGTGTCGGGCTATAGGGATCGGTGCGGCGCGCGGCGATTCCACTCCGCAATCTCAATAGTTGAGCTCGAACGGTGCGTCTAGTTCTAAAAATAAAATGGTTTTTCGTAGGGTTCATTTGGCGGGCTACGGCGAATTCCCAGATAACGATAAGACGGTAATACATATTTTGAGATAAAACTACAGAACTCTAACGTAGGTACAAAGTAAACAGTAAACTGTAGTTTTTTTCTTCGGTGCAATATTAATATGTACAGAATACCCATATTTTGTTCATTTGGATTTTAGACGTTTGAATAAGTTTAATAACGACTTGCTGACCGCTGACTTCTAGCGTTCTAAATTTTTTTTTTATATATTTACAGACCAAAGACTTTATATACAATATTTACATTTTACATTCTTGAATTATATTATGCACGCGTTTAAGTTTACAATTTTTAATTTTACATTATTTAGTAAATTCATACACGCCAGAGAGAATCGCGCCATCATCATAATATTCTGTTTGGCGACTTGGCGTGTATGAACTTAACCAATAATCAGTGTAAATTCAAACACACGCCTACGAAACACAGCATAACATCATCGGCGCAACTATTACTGTGAAGCGAGCTTGAATGTGATATCTAATATTAATTCATTATTAGATATTTATTATTTTATTAGCGAATAGTGATAGTGTTATAGTTTGTTTTAGGTAATATGTACCTGTATAATAGCGTAACACGTAATGCAGTATTGCTGTCAATAGTTACAACTAACTTACTCTATAATTTTCACCCTCAGCACTTTATGACCTGATATAGTGACACATGACTGATCACTGACCCACCCACCTACCCACGTACCCACCAATATAAAGAAGTGGAGCAGTCGCTCCACTTGACATATGTATTCGGCGCCACTGGGTGAACGTACCTTGCTTACTACTATAATGATTCTGGGAGCATATATGGTTAGTATATTTTGTTTTATACATTTATTTATTTCACCATAGCTTTTTGTATATAATATATTTGATATATTTTTGTATCACTTAAATGTAAGTCATTTATGTTACAGATTGTGATAATATAAATCAAGGCAATTTTAGGGCCATTTTAAAATACCGTGCTGATGGCGATGGCTATTTAAAAAGTATTTTACAGAAAGAAGGCAGAAATAAATTCATTTGTCCCCAAATTCAGAATGAAATAATTTCAGTGTGTGGTGATGTAATTTTGAAAAATATTGTGAATCAAGTCAATGACTCAAAATGTTTTACTGTGTTGGCTGATGAAACCACTGATATATCAGTGGTTGAACAGTTAGCCTTGTGTGTTAGATATGTTGACAAAAATAAAAATGTGAATGAAGATTTTTAAAATGTATTCCTGTTCAAAGTTTGACAGGCAAAAATTTAGCAGATTCTATATTGAATGGTAATTGAAAAAAATATGGCTTACATTTTTTAAAACAATTTATTTTGATATTTTAATTTTTTATAATAGGATTGATGAGTTGTGGGGTTGACTGCAACTATTTATATGGACAAGGTTACGATGGTGCAAGTAATATGGCAGGCCCCACATGCAAGGCGTTCAAGCCCACGTTAGAGCAATGTATCCTAAAGCATTGTACATACATTGTGCAGCTCATTCTTTAAACTTGGCTGTCTCAACAGCTAGTAATATTAAACCTATAAGGAATTGTTTGGGAATTATAGAGAAGTTGTACGTTTTTTTCAATACACCCAAACGTAACAATGTTCTGCTGTCTTGTATTGAAAATAGTAATACTGATATGAAAGTGAAAACTCTTAAACGTCTTTGTGCCACAAGATGGGTACAAAGATATGATGCGGTTCATGATTTTGTTGAGCTATTTGAGTTTGTCTTAGAAGCATTAGAGACAATTTCAGAGTGGAATGATTCATCAGGTTCTACTACAGATGCAAATTTACTACTTAAAGCTATGGATTCTGAGTTTATAGTGTCAGTCTATGTTGTTAAGGTATTTTTTTTTTTATAAATATTGAAATTAAAACACAAGTATCTATAGGTAAAAATTATGTAATCAAATATGTAATTTCTTATGTATTTAGCTGTTGTTTTCATTTGGTCTTCCTTTATGTAAGCAATTATAAAAAGAGAGGATTGATTTAAAGGAAGCAGTTGACCTGACAAAAGACATTGTTTCAGAATTGAAATCTATGAGAAGCGAATGTGATAACGAGTTCAACAAAATATTCCTACAAGCAAAGGTTAAAAAAATTACACAAATATATGTTAAGTTTATACTAGTTATTTATATAAACATTTAAAAAAAAAAATAGGCAATGGCTGTTAAAATGGATATTGAGTTGACAGTCAAACGGTTGAATAAAAGACAAACAAATCGAGCAAATCCATTGTCTGATCAAAAAATGGATGCGGAAACTTACTACAAAATAACTGTTTTTATACCATATGTTGATTATTTCATAACTGAATTGGAAAATAGATTTTTGGCACACTCAGACATTTTCAAAGGTAGTTTAATAATATAATATTATATAGTAATATTAACAAATATTATTTATTAGTGTATTTGAAATTGTTTTACATTTTTAGGGTTTGAGAGTTTATTTTCTTCTAATACAATTTTGACTGAAGTTGAAGAAACTTCATTTAAGAAATTGGTTGAATTTTACCAACCAGATGTGGAAAACTTAGATATTTTACTGGTTGAGCTAAAGTTGTGGAGGCGCAAACTAAGCAGATCATCTTATACTGTATCAAAATCAGCTCTTCAAGCGCTTATTGAATGTGATGCTAATCTATTTCCTAATATATTTATATTAATCAAAATTTTACGTACATTGCCTGTATCCACTACAACACCTGAGCGGATGTTTTCATCCCTAAAAAGAATAAAAACATATTTAAGAAATACCATGTCTGAAGTAGGACTAAAAATCATTAACTTTTTATTCATTGTCATAAAACGATTGTCATTACATTTTCATAATAATCCTTATTTGTTATTAAACAGGATCGATTGAATGGATTAACTATGTTGGCTGTCCACAAAAACGTACACATTGACACATAGGAGATAATAAACGAGTTAGCCAAAAAACCTAGGAAATTGGATTTTATTTTATAAATTATAAAATTTATGGAAATAAAATGTTTGTATTAATGTAACTGTGTATAGAATTATGTTTAAAAAAAAAAACCTGTTAGAGAGGTTTGGCCTCCACTTTACGTTTATCCAATTAATTAAATATCCCCCCTCCCCCCCAGAACCAAATCATAACTACGCCACTGACTTTATTTGAACCATTAAATCCGCCACTGGTTGCAATAGATTAATCTAAATAAATCAATTGATTTTATGTTCACATCTTGGTACATATTTTTTCGTGATAAAATTATGTTTATTCTACATCGATCGTACGTCGATTATTGGTTGATCGAACTTACGTCGAAATATTGGTTAGGATTTACGTAAATTGTACGTCTAGTTGAAATAGGTCAGTAAAAATTGTTGATATTGTAACGTCTCCTCTTCACCTGGGGCCGCATTCCTCGGTGTCGTTCTGTTTATATTAACGAGGTCTCGGAAACTCGACCTCGGTGTGTGATATTATTACTAGGGATCAGGGTTATCTTATGTAAAGCAAAGTACTCAACGTATATATATATGTTACGGTAAATGATGTAAAACATGAAAATTACGTAATTAACCGGTATTTATCGTAAATATATATATAAAATGGAGATTTTCGATATTCGCCGGTTATTTGCGATATTCACCAAACTAATTGGTAAATGTTATGTATGATACTAAAATTCGATTATAACAACTTTTATGTTTTTCTGCTGCACAGTTTTACATTAGATAGATTTTTAATATCTATAAATATGTTTATGAGCAAGATATCTGATACCTAAAGATTAAAGGTATAAGTAATCGATAATGAAGTTCAGTTTTAGGACGGGGTATCGAATATTCTAGAACGTGCAATAACGATCGTAACCCACATAGCAAAATTGTATTTTCAAAATATTTTGGAAATATTGTTAATACTAATGAAAATATTTGATTTAAACTGTCACAATATTTTAAAAAATTGTCAAAAAATTTTAGAAACCTTTTTTGGCAGACGATTAAACGTTATCACAATATTGTAGCTATATATTTTCACAATATTCTTCCTATTTATTTTCACAATATTATTGCTATATATTTTCATAATATTGTAATCCTATATTTTCATAATATTGTTGAGATAAATTTTTAAAAAATTGTAGCTATATATTTTCACATCATTTTAGATATATATTTTCACAAAATTACCACAGTATATTTCTACAATACTGTACCTATATATTTTTGCAATGTTTGATTTATGTAATTTCTCAATATTTAGTACCTATCAAATATTTCTTAAGTTATTTAACTATAAAGATAGTTATATTATATTATAACGGACAATAAATTAGTTCTACTAAACATATTATATAACCAATAATAATATGTTAAACCTGGTTGTGTACCTATAATACCTATGTATTAATTTTTTTTTTCATTATGTTGTTTAACAAATTCATGTATTTAGACTTGAACATTTTAAATTTATTATACATTGATTTGAGATATATTCTGCAAGAAGTTTTATTAAAATATATTATGCTATAAACAGAATATGAAAAGGAAAAATGGTGGTTTAATTTAAAAAAAAAAAATCATATTAGTATTTAATTAAAATATTTATTTATCATAATAATAAACAATAATGTATTAATTATTTAGTATAGCCAGTTTTTGTTTTTTAATTTTTTCTCTCTGTGTAGCTTGGCCCATCCAGTTTTTCACAGGCTTTTCTATATCTATGTTTGGAACATCCGAATACTTTTTTGTAGAACGAACTGCTTCTAAAAAAAATAAATTAAAAATCATTAAAACAGTCACATACGATAATATCTACATTAAATACAAATACAAACTTTCTATAATATATATTATTTGCATTTAAATTATAATGGTTTATACAATATATATAACACGTTTTAGTGTACATAATTAGTGTATAAGTTGATTTTCATAACAGTTTTTTAACTTATTATATGTATTTATATAAAATATAAATATAATATTTATTTTAGCTTACCAAATATAACAGTACAGCTTTGTAAAGTTGAAAATTGGTTTTTCCCCTTAAAACCAATGAAGGAATAATTCATTAAAAATGAATCGCTAAACAACTTTTGCATCATCTTCCTAATAGTTTCTGACAAATTACTGCCTAAGAAACGCGACAAAGTTCTGATCTATAAAATTCACAAATACATGATATTTATTAATATTACACATTTGAGTTGATTATCATTATTGTGACAATAGGGAATCAGATACAGCTAATGGGGTAATTCATATAAAATTGAGTATAATGAATTGTCCTTACTCCTTATATTATAATATTATAAATGTATTATTAGGTATTATTATAGGTATTCAAATAACTATTATATATAGGGCTATAATCTGTCATTAATAATAATATTAAGGTTAGTTGAAACCTGGTAGTCAAATTAAAATATGAATATTAATAATTGAGATGGATGATAAATGTAGAAAAAATATAATATAAAATTTGTATTTAGTAATTAAATTGAAAAAAACTGTAATATCTCTTACATGGACATTTTTACCTGAAAAAAGGATAATATCCTACACTCCAACATTTTATTTGAAAACAAGATTTTGAAATTGAAAAACTCCAAAAGCTAAAAATGATAACTTGAACCAAATTACTTGGTAATATCAAATTTACTTGGTAAATTATTTATTTTAATAAAATAATTGCTATTTAATTTTTTATTTATATAGGTAGCTGAAATGATTTTTGTATAATATGTATTAATGCGTATACCTATATTGCAAGACATGTATTATAATTGAACAACTTAAATTGGAAGAAATGATAAAATTTGATAATTTATTTAAGTATAATGTTAGGAGGACACAACAGCAGTACAAGCGGTACTCACTTGTCCACCTTTTTAAAAATGAAATTGAGGTTTTTGTAAAACCTATTATTGTACTATTGTTTGTAGGAGCTAACACTATCTTTTGTGTAGGAGTTAACAATATGTCTATGTAGGATAGTTTACCATTCCCAAATAATAATACACCCAGCAATTGTTTGGACCTTCTTTTAAGTTATTTTTGTATGGGGGCAACATATAATAATAGATCAAATTCAAGACAATTTTATGTTAAGAGAGGGTGTTATACGTTCTCTCTGTCTTACAAACGCATAACATAGCAAATTGTACGCTCAGCAGATCAAGCTTAGCTCTATTAGTTTAAAAATTAGAGAGAATTAACCTCAGAGCCGCATTTAACGGGGGGCAAGGGGGGGCAATTGCCCCGGGGCGGCAATTTTAAGGTGATTTGAGGGGCGGCAGATTTTTAGAAAATATATCATATTATAATATTACGAATTTCGTATTAAATTTTTAAAATAATTATTATTATATTAAAAATATTAATACCAATAATAATTTTATCTATCAATGATTCAATAATAACTATGTTAAACTCTTTGGTCATCCAGGTACGATGTATGTAAAGCAATGTGTAATGGTTATGCACAAGTACTCAGTGCTTTAACTACTATTTAAGATGACGAAGGACAAAAAAAAGATACAAGACACGAAGCTCATTCAATTAAAAATAAAATTGAGAGTTTAAATTTTTGTTTTTTGATTTGTATGTGGACACCTATACTTCAAAGATTTAACGCAACAAGTATAAGTTTACAGTCTATAGATATAGACCTAGCCACAGTTGTTACACTGTACGAATCTTTAGAAAAATATGTGGAAGACTTTAGAGAAAGATTTGATGTGTACTTAGAACAAGCAAAAACGATGTGTTCAAAACAATTATTTTCCTAGGATGGCGTGAGACAAAAAAAGAGAAAGAAGTTTTTTGATGAAACTGAAAGTAACGATGAATTATTGGAAGAAGAACAAAAAATGAAATGTGAAGTATTCTATGTTATTATTGACAGGCTAGTTGTGAATTTACGTGAAAGAAAACTGTCCTACACTGATATAAATAATAATTTTGGATTTATATTAAAATTACATACATTGGATACTAACGGAATACGTGAAAAAGCTAAACACCTAGTGAAAATATATCCTGAAGATTTAAACGAGACATTCATAGAATAACTGGTACAATTTAAAAATATTCTTAATTTGTTTTCAAAAGAAGATAAATCATCTTTTATAAGTCTTTTAAAATGCCTCACAAATTCTGCCCTTTTGACAACATTTCCAAATGTAGAAATAGTATTGCGAATATTTTGTTGTATGGCTTCATCCAATGCAAGTGGAGAAAACGGTCATTTTCTGTATTAAAAAGAATAAAAAATGATCTATGGTCTGCTTTAGTTGATGAAAAGATGTCATCATTATCCATATTAAATATAGAAAGCGATATTTTACAACATATTGATTGGTCGGACATAATACATAAATTTGCAGTTTTGAAATCAAGAAAAAAATTAATTTAAGTTGAATAAAAATGTATTTTAATTTACTATTTTTAATTTTTAATTATAATTATAATTAATTGTATTATGAATATTTAATAAATAATATGTTTAAAAAGAAAAATTAAGGATAAATTCATTGTATAGGTTACTAAGTACTTATTACTAGGTAACTCTTTAATATTTTAAAACTAACGGAGAAACGTATTAAAATATAATTCTGCTGTGTTTATGATAACGAAAAAAGAGAGGTGAAAATTATATGATATTTTTCTTAAATATATAGAGGTGGCAAATTTTATATTGCCCCGGGGCGGCAATTTGGCTTAATACGGCACTGATTAACCTCTTAAAAAATGTATAAATAAGAATATTATCTAGGGAAACTCACAGGTTTTTTATATATTTGAATTTTAAAGCAAATTTTATTAGTATTTATTAAAATTGTAAATTGTTTGTGCATTTTAAAATATTCATAACTTGTTTCAAAATTAAAATCTAAAAAAAAACCTATAAGGTTCACTAGCTAGATACTAATCTTACTTTTAAATTTTATAGGAGGTCAATTCACTCTAATTTTTAAACTAACAGAGCCAAGCATGATATGCTGAGCCTACAGTTTACTGAGCTTAGATCTCAACTTAATTGTTACTTGTAATTATAATATTATATTGTTATACTATATTATTATTCACTCAAAAAAATAATATATAGGTTAATCAACCCAATATACTCATTATATAGTTTAAGATTTTACTTTCTAACGCAGAATTTGAACAGCAATTAAACTTATAATATTATAACTACCTATGCGTTTGAAAATCCAATCTTAAACTATAATGACTATATTGGGTTGATTTACCTACTTATTATTAAGGCAAGAAACTTTATGTATTTACTTGAGTTGCCTATTTCAAAGTACATGTTAAACAAGTGATTACATTTTACTGTAAATATGTGTGTTTTTGAGTATATTTTATATAAAAGTAGTAATTTTAATTGTAGGTACATACCACAGCATTTCTATATAGAGAATCGTTTATTAGTTTATCTTCCATCCTTTTAAGATCTGTTTCATTTTCAATAAAAATTATATCTTCATCGCTGGCATCTGTCATCATAATATTTGGTTGCATAACAAGTTTTTCATTAATTTTCTCAAGTAAAGTTTCCAATCCATCTAAACGCCTTTGAACATTTTCTACATCATACTTTAAAGTGATGAGAGATCTTTATAAAACTTTTTAAACGCTGAAACATAGTATTAATCTCCAATAAATAATATAATATAATACAAACAATAAATTCATGGTTCAAGAAAATAATTTAAGTAATATTAACTATTCGTCTAACTGAAAAAGCAACATACCTTGATCACTTTCATATTCTGGTGTTGAAGTGCTTAGAGGAATTAACATTTCAGGTTGTGAGTTTTGACATTCATTTACATTCTCTTCATATTTTGTGTCTGAGGTAGTAGCCACATGGGCTGTTTTGATTCTTTTTATAGATTGAACAGAATTTTCATATGTTATGTTTCTTTTAGGCTGCAGTTCATTGTCCATCGTAGTATTGATTGAACTATTTTCACTATCCCATGACAACTGAGTAAAAATATTTTTTTCCGGTACATTATTATAATCTTTGTCTTTGTCAATATCATCAGCTTCTATTGATTCTGAAATTTGAATAGTACATTATTTAATGTAGAATACTATTTAAATTAAAAAAACTGGTATAGGTACATAAACTCAACCCTCAGCAGCAATTATACAGCATCTATACCTACATACAATTTTAAAATAATGAGTTTATTTTGTAGGTACCTGATTCAGATTCTTCAAGTTCTGGAGGATTAGGTAGTTTTGATATCAATAATTCATTTGTCTTTTCAGGTAAAATATTTTTCATTTTCCTATATTGTTTAGTACCTTTGTCATCATCGTTAGATGAAAGGTCTGATGTGAGTTGAGCTTTAGTTGCTTTGCATTCAGCTTCTTGATAAGTTCCTGAAAACAAATGTTAAGTTATTTATTTATTATATTATGTACTAATTATAATTGCTTTATTGTTTGACTCACCAATGTTAGTTAATAAGGCTCGAGCTTTATATTTTTTAAAATGAATTTCATCTGGATTAACTCGACGTTTAACTGATGTTTTTGAATCTATTCTGTTGTTTCTATTGGGCCACTCACAGAGTCCATTTTTATACCAAAAATCAGGAACGACATCTACTGTATTGTCGGTTTCAAAACACACAATGGTCCACATTATATTAAACTAAAATATAAATTGATGAGAAAAATAATTATTTCAATTATACTGTTAGGTAAATATTGTATTTTAAAATTAAAATACTTATACAAATAATAATATATATAATATATAATACAAACGAAATAAAAATAAATTTCCTATATAAAATAATTTATAATACAAAATTTAATAACAATAAATTATAATATTATACAAGATAAATTTCAAATATTTAACTATCAATAGGTACCTATATAATATAATAAACATTAATAAGTGTGCAAAATAGGTATAACTATTTGCTTATTTTCAAAATAGATCAAAATTAATAATTTATTTTTTATATCTGATTTTGTCCATTGTTTTAGATTTTGAGAAAGATTCTCCACTATAAAAATGTCAATTTTAGACGATTTAAATGGAATTTCAAAGAAATCATATTTATTTGAGAATATTCTTCCAACAAAATTGTCAGTGTCTGAATGATTTTCTTTTGACGTAACGATTGATTCAATTTGAATTACTTCTCCTTGTTTAGTCAAAGCAAAACAATCAGGTTTTTTTGCAGTTAAATTTAATATATCTTTATTTTTTGGATTATCATTCTTGATATTTTTGCATTGTTCTTCATATCGTTTCACAACTTGCTGTAAAGGCTTATCGTGTTTACGGAGCATTCTCTTAAGATCCTTCATGTAATTTTCAAATGGAAAAGTGCTAGAATTATCAAGTGGGCCATATTTTGTATAATCTTCTGTTAAATGTAATAATCCATGTACATTAAAAGAAATTAAGTGAGATCCATATAACTGATCAAATGTTTTTACAAAATAATCTAACAACTTTTGTGCATAGTTAACATACTGATTATGATAGGTATTTAAAAGAATTCTCATACTAATACTAAGTACTAAGAAATTTTGGTAACATAGATCAGACAAAACATTTTTTAAAACAATTATACCAGTGTATAAAAGAAACTGTCTGAGCTCAGTTGCTTTCCATCTGTTTATTTCAACAAGTGCCCTTGGTTTACGAAAAAAATCTTTTGTAATATGATTTCTTTTTATATCATGAAGAGCATTACTGATCTGATCAAT
Organism: Macrosiphum euphorbiae; assembly: GCA_949089665.1. Classification (NCBI taxonomy): domain Eukaryota; kingdom Metazoa; phylum Arthropoda; class Insecta; order Hemiptera; family Aphididae; genus Macrosiphum; species Macrosiphum euphorbiae. Next base: position 27,494 of record CARXXK010001694.1, read on the forward strand.
TTTCCAGCTAGGTATTCGTACATTCTTTGGCCCTTTAGTATTGCCCATCCAAATATGAATTAGTTTACGCATAACGCCTAAACACACCAAATGCATATAGTCTATAGAAAACAACTGCACAACATCTACATTTGGAATTGATGAAATACATGAAGTACTGTCACATGTATGATGTTCTTCATATTTCATTGATACATAATCATCATGTGTCCTCAAAGTGCTACCATTTGGTAAGTATGGAAAGCAAACACGATTCTGTTGATAATCACCTTCAACTGTACACCGTGTACAGGAAAAGAATCCAGAATGATTTTTCACTTTTAATAGGAATGCCCTAGCTGGAGCATCGCAACATATAACTTCGATCACAATGTTTTTTTTTGAACCATTAATTGTAATACCATTGGTAGTAAGTAAAATTACTTCTGAAATAAAATCTTTTAAGAATTCGTCACTATTACGAGGTTTTTCTTGTCCATAGTATATCCCAATAGGAAAAACATGTTCATGATGAGGCATTATATATGCTAATATAGGCCAGAATTGACTTGAACTACTAGCAGACAAGGGTAATCCATCAACTCCAATAGCTATTTTAATAATATCGGTTAATGGAAATAGAAATGAGCATTTCATTATACCTGCACTTAGACCAAAATGATAATAATAACCTCTTGGTTCTACATTTCGTATATTTGAAACTTTTGTAGATTTACACTGAAGCAAAGTACGAGAATCCTTAGGTAAAAATGTTAGTCCAGCATCACATTTAAGTACATTAAGAAGAGCATTAAGAGCATTTTGTGGTATATTGTAATCTGTAGCCCACTTCCTAAGACCGTCTTTAAAATTTTGTTCTTTATTAGTACAATTTATGTTTTTAATAAAATCACTAGCTGTAGGTATTGAATCTGTTGAATCTTTAAGATTTTGGTCATTGAAAGGAATGTTTAATAATAGTTGTTGACTAATGTTCAAATTATTATCAAAATTAATGTGAGAACATACAGTAGAATTTGAAATTGAAGAAGTTGTTGCTACAGTGTTTAATACATTATCATCATCAGAGCTTTCTAGTGCTAATAGTTCATTCGCTATTCTTCGACGTTTTGTTCTATAGCTTAAGGAACTATTCATTTTATACTACAACATAATAATATAAGAATGCATTATTATTATCATAGTAGGTCCCTGTTAAGTTGGATATGTTAATTTTGAAATAAAACATAAAAAAAAGTTTACTAACCTAGGTAGGCAAAAATAATATTAGGTAAGTACCTATACTTGTATAATGTGTATTATTAGTGCCTATAACATGCCTATAATATGTTATAGTACATATTATCCCATATAGACTTATCCTGATATAAATAAGATTATAATTTATTTACCTATAAATCCCATTTAATACCTATTATTAAAAATTAGTAAAAACACTAAATACAAAAGTGATAGTAATAATATTATATTAGGATCTCAATATTCTCAGTAGTCTTACAATAACAACACATAAGATAGGAAATTTATTTTTTTAATTTAAATATTATTTTTAATAGTTACCTATGAGAAAGATTTATTATTTAAACGTATATAATATTTAATACTTACATAAAAGCTTTGATTAGCACTTTTAACACACTGCAATGAAAACAGACTGCAGATATTATGAGGTAGCGGCGCAGTGAGCGCAGACATTACGATAACAAATATTATAAAACATTGTGGTTTTCCACTATACCAAAACTCATAATAACAACACAATAATATTATTACAGTGGCGATTGGCGATGACTCCGCGATCACTGACCATATTGGCATATTATAATTTATAATTTATATTATACAATCGTAAATCATAATATGAATTCTTCAACTATACAAAATAAATTAATTGATCAATATTATAGATACCTAATATAATAATATACACATTTTCGTAGTACAATATGTCAATATGTATAAGACAAGTTTACCGTTTACCGTTTATATTTTACTTTTTGTAGGTAGGTATTTACTATTTACTATTTAAGTAGGTCGTAGGTAGAGAACACGCTCTTATTGTAACTGGAGTTGGTTTTATTCTAGAAGTCCGTGACAGAGAATATAACTGCAGTATACTCTATGCACTTATTAATTGGTATAAAATAAAATAAAAACACACACCCACGCATTGATACATAATATGCATTATGCACACACTGAAATACTGAATAAAATTCTGTTCACGTCCGATATTATAATCCAATAAATCCAATATTAAATAAATCAATTAATTCGAACTTCAATTTACTATATACCTAATATAGATAATAATTTATTGTACTTTTATACCCAGGTATATAGGTATATAATGTCTATTATAGAGTATATTATTATAATAGTTTTTATTATTATAATATGGTTAAAAATAACCATATAGGTTTACTGATACTACTATAATAAGTACCTAAATAGTAAATTAATTTTATATACCTACCTGGCTACATAATGGTCATATCTCAAAATCTATTGAATTGAAATAAAAAATTTAAACGGTGAAGTTCTTAAAAAAAATAGTTTTATAAATTGTTGGTATTAATTATAGGTGTTATCATTTAAAAATCCAAAGTTGATACATGTTCATCATATAACAAAAAATGTTAAAATTTTAGAAATATTAATAACTTGTAGATTTCATTAAATTACAATATTTAAAAAAAAAAAATGTTAAAAAGTTAAAACTTTTCGAAATAATCAGTGTCTTATGTGAAATGTCAAATGGATCACCGCCTGTAATATATGCCACCTCTTGGCTGTTACAGGGGTCTATCTGCCTTGCATGTTAATATGTTATACATCTTACAGATGTCTGCACAATAATTGATTGCTTTGTAAAATATTTTACTATTATCATACGTACCTAATTAGGTATGCGTGTTGTACGCCTACAACTTGAACAAATAAATTAAAACAAATTTTTATATACAATTTTTAATGATTTATTTTTTGTTTTTTGAAAAATAAGAAAAGTCCAAAATAAAAATAATCAAGTTGTGTATTTAAGATTTTTTAATCGTCACAAAGACGTTCCAATTATTTATGTTTATTTTTTTTTTTGTCATTCAATTCGGATGCATTGCTTTTATATAGTTGCCCTATATCTATACTACTACCTTTTTTTTTTTTTTTTAAATGGCGTTTATTGAAAATTTACAATCTGTACATTATATACAATAAGTAAATATGATAAGTATAGCTAAAAACAAAAACAATGGCTTTGAATGACGTGTAGGAAGGCTCGCAGTCGAGTCACCCTTTTACAGTGAAATTAATTTTTATATGTAATAATGTATAAATGTGTTTTATTGATTAAGAAGATCTCTGCACCAGTTTCGTTTGAGACGTCTTGTGGGGTTGTCAGGAAGCATTTTGGAGGCCAGTTGTGAAATGAGGTGGTTGTGGTTCCTATGGAGTTTCCCATGAAACCTTTTGTAAAAATTAGTGGCTGTGTCGTGGATGGTTTTGATTTGGAGTTCATCGTGGAGTAATTTGTTCGTTACGTACCAGGGAGCTTTACCAATGATACGGAGACAGATTGATTGAAAAGCTTGAATCGTTTGAGTATTGGATTTTTTGGCTGGGCCCCAATACTAATACCTACCAAAACCCAATACTAATACCTAACCCAATACTAATACCCCAATACTACTACCTATATAAAATTGTGAGGGGTTTTTTACGACCGCGCTAACCGAGAAAACTACTGATCCGATTTTGCCGAAATGTTTAATGTTATACCTAATACCTGACAGTCTGCTGAAGGTTTTAGTACAAATTTTGTTAATAAAAATTAAGTATAAAGTTCTTGAAAAATTAAAAACAAAGCTAATTTCTGGGGCCAGAGATTTTGAGATTTACGATAGGTAGTAGGTACAATATCATAGGTTGAGTTGTACTTATAGGCTATAATCGGTGGCGTATTGCCTTCTTCATTCTTGATATTATATTGTCGGCACGTAGTCAAATTGCTTACCAGCTACCAGGATGGCTGGATTGCACTATTATACTACAAGGAGACAGGAGTTACAACCAAATGGAGTTGAACAATCACAATTTTTTAAGAGTTGTCATTTTTACGGGCAACGAAGTGCACGGGATCAGCCATATATAATATAAAAGAACAGGCCTTTTTTATTTACTAATTTTGTGAAATGTGAAGACTCTATTAAACTATTTAACATTTTAAAAATTTTTTTTCACTGAGTTGCTCCAAATTATTGTTTATTTTGTATACAAATTTTATATTGTAATCATTTTTAATAAAAATATATTTATCATTTATACCGCTAGAAACATTTCAATACGTTTTCATTAGGTAACCGTTTTTATATTTACTTGCCAATCACATTAAACAATAAAATTTGAATAAAAAATTCTACATATCATCGTCGGAAGGCAAAATAAACAACCAATCACGGAAGCTGTGACGGGTCGGCTGGGTATATACATATTATAATATATATAATATAGTATATTAAAGTTTTAATCTGTTTATTATATAATATAATATAATATATTATAAATAATTAATAATATAATATATGAATATTGATCTAAAGTTTAGGTATACATAGATAATATAGTTAATGTTTGTATAGGTATTATACAATTACAATATATTTTAACAGGAATATAATACATTTATATATCTAATATATATATATTAGGGTGGTCCTTATTTTTCATTTTTCATTTTTTTGAGATTACTCCCCCTAAAAAGGTTAAGTTACCTGAAAAAACCATACTAATGAAGTTTCATGCAAATTCTTTAATTTTAACCCGTGCCGCAAAAGCTCCAAAGTTACAAAAATAGAACATTTTCAATATTTTAATTTTTTTTGATATTCTTAAAAATAACTCTGGAAATAAAAATGTTACAAAAAATTTGTTAAGATACAATGATAGAAAACTAAATTTACTAAAATTTGTTTCATATAGATTAGTTTCCAAACATTTTATTTTTTCAAATATTTTAATCAAAAAATTAAAAAATAAAAAATCTTGAAAATTGAGATATTTCCATCAGCATCACATACAAATAATAGTGAAAACAATTTACAATATATAATAAGTAATAACACTTATATTTTTAACATATTTTAAATATAAATGATATAACTAAATTTATGACTGTGTAACTTGGGTAAGTGTTTCTTTTCTATGGTCAGGATATTTTTTGTTATAATCTCTAACAACTTGTAGTAGATATTGTTTTTGAGATTCATCTTTGGTTATTTTGTTGTTATAATCTTCTATAATTTTTACTCCTCTTTCTGCAACATCATTTATAACTGCAATATTTTTTAAAATTGACAGAGCTGTATTATAATCTGCATTATTTGCCCACATCAAAGGGTTTTCATTCAAAAAAGTGGTATTGATAGCAAATCGTTTAAAAAGATTTTTAGTGTTGACACATATAAAATCATCAATTTCCTTTTCTAATAACTCGTTTGCATTTTTTGCAAATATAATTAAACGTTGTGCATTTGAATTTAATTCTGATAAACATTCGTCGTTGTTTAGAGCATGAATCATTTTTCTTTTAGTCTCCAGTGGCACAGCCTCATCGAAAAAATCAAATGCGCATAATTCCGTCGATAAATACCATAAGTGACCACAAAACTTTGATAACTGCTATCTGAGATAGATCTTTATCTATAGAGGCATATTGTAAAAGATTTTTCATAAAAGTCCAGTCTTGTAAAGGAGCTTTGATTGAAGATGGTGAATTAAACCATACTTTTATATTATAACCGTACAATAAAAATGCAAATACTTCTTAAGGCACTTTTTTCTTTGGGTGTTAATCGAAACTGTTCACGAAATAAATATATTTTCAAGCTATAAATAGCTTTTGCCATCCACCGAGCATGATGGATGGCACCTGGTATTTTAAAGCTAATATCATTTGAAAGTTTCCCGCCCAAAAAATTACTGTTAATTCTAGTAACTCTCAATAATCATCTCTTGGCTGCTTTTCTAATAGTCGATCTTTAGAAAATTTAATAATTTCGTCACATACGCCTTTAAAAAATCCATTACATTACTATTTTGTATGCCAGAATTAAAATTGTTAGGGTTAATTGTTCCCCATGCTTGTTGGAACCTTTTAAAAATTGCAACGTCTGGACCCGATGTTGCACCAAATTTCAAATCGAACACACTTTTCAATATAATTTCATATATATGATGGCTGCATGGTAAATATACTATTTCGCGTTCTAATAGTTGCTCAAGCAAAACACAAGCTCCATTTAAGCGACCTGTATTTGATGCTGTAGTATCGGAACAAAGTGCTTGTACATTTTCATCTAAACACCAATCTACAAGCGTTTGGTATATTGCATTGACTTGTTCAAGTCCAGTTCCACTATTTAACGCCGGGACCCCTAGCAGTTGTTCACGACCATATACAGACGCGATTATAGGCAGCCTATCGACTAAGCCTTTCCCGGTTAAATTTGGAAGAAGTTTATCGTCCCAGTGTATAAGAACTGCGTCTTCCTTACCGTGTAGGTTAGGTTAGGATCGTGTAGGATCACATGCAAACCATATTATACAATATATATTAATTTTAAGTTAATTTAAATCGCATTATACGATATAAAAAACATTTTATTTATTGCCACGCAAAAAATAGTTAAACATTTTTATTTTTAAAATTTAAACTCAAATATCTTTGAAAATAATATATTTAAAAAAAATGTATAAGTATAAAACTGTTGTAACAATAATAACGTACAATTAATGTCTTTAAAATAATTTTTGTAAAATCATTCTTATAAGAGTTATGACTAATTATATTCAAAAACTAATGATTTCTAACATTTTTTCGTTATTAAAACTTTAGAGCTTTTGCGGCACGGGTTAAAGTTAACCATTTCGTCTAAAAAATTTTTTTCATGCTTTTTTTAAGTAACTGAACCTATTTGAGGGTGGTAACTTGAACATTTTGCAATTTTTTTTTACTTCATCTATAACGGAGGACCACCCTAATATATATATATATATATATATTATAGTAATATAATATATGACTGTCCACGTACAATAATAACAATTAGGTAGGTAATATAAGTAACAAATATATTTTTATTTTTTTTATGATACCAAAAGTAGCTATAAAGAAGAAAATATAAAGTATGATTTAATAAATTCATCAACAAGATCCACTTTCCTACAAGAAAAGATATACTGACATATAAGGAAATTGATGAATTTATTTACTGGCTAAAAATGTAATGATAGACACAAAAAGTATCAATAATTATACGTGCTGGAAATTTTAAAGACTTATATATTATAATACATATATAGGATTAGATCCCTGAAAATATTTTGAAGATCTTTGATGCAAAAGTAACTTATAATATTTGATAAACAATTTTTTGAAAAAATATTAATTATATTTGATTTAAAATGTTTGGTCTTTAAATATTTTGAAAATCTTTGATGCAAAAGTAACTTATAATATTTGATAAACAATTTTTTGAAAAAATATTAATTATATTTGATTTAAAATATTATAGAATCAAATATTTTAAAGATAACTCAACAATATGTTCAACAAAATATTTAACAAGAAACTTTCTAAAAATTTTATTATTTTCAATATGCTATGTGGGAATGACCTGCGACAATTGCCGATAACGTTTTGACGGCCCATCACATTGAATGTGATGCTAATCTATTTCCTAATATATTTATATTAATCAAAATTTTACGTACATTGCCTGTATCCACTACAACACCTGAGCGGATGTTTTCATCCCTAAAAAGAATAAAAACATATTTAAGAAATACCATGTCTGAAGTAGGACTAAAAATCATTAACTTTTTATTCATTGTCATAAAACGATTGTCATTACATTTTCATAATAATCCTTATTTGTTATTAAACAGGATCGATTGAATGGATTAACTATGTTGGCTGTCCACAAAAACGTACACATTGACACAGAGGAGATAATAAACGAGTTAGCCAAAAAACCTAGGAAATTGGATTTTATTTTATAAATTATAAAATTTATGGAAATAAAATGTTTGTATTAATGTAACTGTGTATAGAATTATGTTTAAAAAAAAAAACCTGTTAGAGAGGTTTGGCCTCCACTTTACGTTTATCCAATTAATTAAATATCCCCCCTCCCCCCCAGAACCAAATCATAACTACGCCACTGACTTTATTTGAACCATTAAATCCGCCACTGGTTGCAATAGATTAATCTAAATAAATCAATTGATTTTATGTTCACATCTTGGTACATATTTTTTCGTGATAAAATTATGTTTATTCTACATCGATCGTACGTCGATTATTGGTTGATCGAACTTACGTCGAAATATTGGTTAGGATTTACGTAAATTGTACGTCTAGTTGAAATAGGTCAGTAAAAATTGTTGATATTGTAACGTCTCCTCTTCACCTGGGGCCGCATTCCTCGGTGTCGTTCTGTTTATATTAACGAGGTCTCGGAAACTCGACCTCGGTGTGTGATATTATTACTAGGGATCAGGGTTATCTTATGTAAAGCAAAGTACTCAACGTATATATATATGTTACGGTAAATGATGTAAAACATGAAAATTACGTAATTAACCGGTATTTATCGTAAATATATATATAAAATGGAGATTTTCGATATTCGCCGGTTATTTGCGATATTCACCAAACTAATTGGTAAATGTTATGTATGATACTAAAATTCGATTATAACAACTTTTATGTTTTTCTGCTGCACAGTTTTACATTAGATAGATTTTTAATATCTATAAATATGTTTATGAGCAAGATATCTGATACCTAAAGATTAAAGGTATAAGTAATCGTTAATGAAGTTCAGTTTTAGGACGAGGTATCGAATATTCTAGAACGTGCAATAACGATCGTAATGACCTGCGACAATTGCCGATAACGTTTTGACGGCCCATTACGTCTTTCTGACAATTACACAGATATCCGAGATCCGACAGTATTGTAGACAGTGTCATCTGGCATGTATGTTGTTTAGCGTTTTGTTTTTTCGTAGTTTTGTTTGTTCGTATTTATTACTCATAATTTTGTTTAAAAAAATAGTAATAAATATTTAATATTTAATTATGGATGAGAACGTTATGAAGAAAAAATTTGATGATTTTATATCTTCTATAATTACACAAAAACGTGATGACAACAAAGCGTTTTTAAGTTCATCCGAATACGACTGTCGTTTGGAGCAATTAAAATCATCAAAGTTGGCTTTAAATACAATTGGTATGAAGAAGACAATAAAAGATTATAGAATGGTACGTAAATTCGATATTTTAACTGCCAATGGAAAAGATAAACTCATCAAACCTGTAATTAATGATACCGTACTGTACTATGTGACAAACGATGAATTATTTGATATTCTTGACATTCCGCAATTGGCCATGGTGGAAGAAATCGAATGAGCGCTGAGCTTAAAATGAAATATTGTAATATTACAAATGAAACAATAATGGTGTATTTAAGTCTTTGCGTACACTGTCAAAAAAAAATCTTCAAATCCGAAAAGAGGACTGATATCAAAACCAATTTTACATAACGCTTTTAACTCTCGAGCACAGATCGATTTAATTGACATGCAATCACAGTGTATTAATAATTTCCGTTTCATAATGAACTATCAATATCACCTTACAAAATTTGTTGTGTTAAAACCTTTGACAAGCAAACGCGCGGAAGAAATTGCTCACAATCTACTCGATATTTACACAACATTTGGAGCTCCGGTTATATTTCATTCGG
>CARXXK010001694.1:37317-227824 GCA_949089665.1 Macrosiphum euphorbiae
AAAGGTTCACAGTCAATGCCTGATACATCAAATGATAAAGGAAAACGCAATTTGTTTGGAAATAGTAATGAACATTCTCCATCTCCTTTAAAAAAACAATGGTCACATTCTCCAAAAAGAAATAAAGGTATTTTATGGACTTTTTAGTTTATTAAAATGTTATAATATAATATCTTATCTATTTTACAAATAACTTATTTAAAAATAATTGAACTTCTATGCAACTACTATCAGATACCTTAAATAATAGGTAAAAAAAAAAAGTAAATATAAAGCAGTGCTTATTGATTTAAGACAGTGGACATTTTTTCAACCATGAAAAGAATTGCACAGTGTTAATTATTGAAATATCTTTTTATTTTAGATAATTTTTTTTTAAAATAAATAAAAAAACCTTTTTCAATTTTATAAAAATTGTTTCAACAAAAATATATTCTAAAAAGTAATTTTTATATGCTATAGTTAATGTTTCAAACAATATGGCTACAAATAAATTTGTTGTAAGAGCATCTACGGACAGCAAATCAAAATCACCAAATGAAGATTGTACTATAAATGATAACAAAAAAAATTATATAAATCTAAAAAATAGTTTTTAATTTTAATTTTTCAATTTCTTTATATTTAGATACAGAATTTAAAAAACAATTGTTACGCAACATAATGTATTTGAAAGTAGAAATTAAACATGTTGTAACAAATCAAAGTGAAATATTAGAAAGAATACAATCCATTGAAAAACAATTACAGGAAAAATCTTACCAAGATTCTAAAAATGTCGAGTTAAATTACATCGCAGATTATCATTTACCAATAGATAACGAAGATGACTTGAATACCCTTGAAGAAAAAACCTTAGATGATCAAGAGCTCAAAAACAATCTAGTAAATAAATATATATATATTAAATTTGAATAATATAAATAAAGATTATTTTTTAATGTTATTTTTGTTGATTATTAGGTTAAAGAACTTTCGTGTACTGGTGGAAAAAATGTAAAGAATTATGTCTAAATTGTTTTCAAATTCTTTTCTTTCACAGTATTCATTTACTGGGAAAAAAGGAAAAAAAAAATTTTGCAATTTATTTTTACTACCAATTATTTTAAGTAAGTGAATTATTAATATTAACAGTTAGTAGTAAATAATGATTAGTTATTAAATAGTGGTACACACATTAAAAGTAATTAATTATTGTTTTAAATAATTTAAAACTATTTTACTGTGCAAAGAATTATTTAAAATTTACAATTTTTGGACTCATCTGATTTTGTAGTGTACATTTGCTTTGATTTGTGTTTGATACCAACTAAAAGATAATTTTTAAGAAATATTTAAGTATAATCTGATTAAATATTTTACATAAAAATAACAACTATAAAAATAACAATACATTCAAATGAATAAAATAGACAGATACCCTACAATAGTTTACTCAATAGAAACAGAAATTAAAACAATATTTGGATAAACAGAAGTATATTTATTATTAAGTTATTTCTGTTAGTAGAATACTCATATTTTATTAAGTAATATATTAAAATATATCTATTATATATTTATTAAAGGAATGTTCAATGATTAGCATCTCTGAAGTTTTTAAAAATTACACATCAATTATGTGTCCATATACCTACCTTGTGTCCATGAAAGTTAGGTATACTATATAATTAAATTACCCAAATTACTCAGTACCATTCTATGTATATTTTTGAATTCTGTTAGTGACATAAAAAACAAAACTATTGGATCATCAATCTTCTGCAGACGGAATTCTAAAATATGTTTAGGGTACCTATGCTGACTAATATAGGTAACTGAATTATAGAGTGTACCCAGTTTTCGCGGACACACGGTATAATATAATATATTAATATATAAAATATATATACATATAATATGTATAATATTTTTTTTGTTATAACTTATAATATGCATTCATTTTTTTAGAGTCTATCAAGAGACAATTGAAATTTAAAACAATAAGTGACCATGAAATTGAGGAACCAATTAAAACATATTTGGCTCAAGCCCCATTCGCAGAAAAAAGGAAAAAAACCATTGATTAATTTTGTAATGATAATATTTAATTATTAATAAAATAAGCAACAGTGTAATTTTTTTTTCTAAATAAAGTGAGCTATAATATACATATGTTATATTAAGTTTATTTATCTGAAATATTCCTAATTTCATTATATATGTTATTAATATACAAATTAGTCTTTAATCTGAAATACTCCTAATTTCATTATATATGTTAATATACGAATTAGTATAAAGTATATAAAATATTTTAAATTTTTAAATAAATATTGTTTAATATTATATTTAAATATTGCATAATTAATTGGTTTGAATATTTATGATTCATTGATAAATAAATATAAATAAATATAAAATCTTGGTTCATTCAATAATTAATCAATATTAGAGAAATATTTAAAAAGATTTCCTCGATCAATAACTAATATTGAATATATATTTATATTTTGGAACATTGGTAAATAAATATTTGATCATTATTATTGAATGTAAAATTGTTACTTGGGGAGTGACGTTAAAATCGTCCACGGAAAACCTCGGCATAGCCAAAGTCAAGGTTCCATAGAAAGGGCAAACAGAGACGTAGAAGATATGCTTGCTACTTGGATGGCACAAAATAATACAAAGGATTGGCCAAATGGCTTGAAATTTATTCAATTTCAAAAAATACATTACCATTCAGGTAATAATTAACTTAACCTATTTATACTATAATCAAGTTTTAATTTTATTTTCTATACATGGTTTGTATACCTATAATTATAAATATTTTTATATTAATATTATTTTTATTATTAATTAATATTATGTATTATTATTACTATATAGGTATTGGTAGATCACCGTATGAAGCCATGTTCGGATGTCCAGCAAAAGTAGGATTAGCCTCAATTTATATTCCAACAAATGAAATTGAATGTTTGTGTACTGAGGAGGATATTGAATCAATTCTACCACAAAATAGTGATGAAGACACTGGAAATATTTCAAGTCTAAGTGATGGATACTGTGAAAATTATACTAAAGATGAAGCAAAACTTGGTCTGTTTTTTGTATAATTTTTCTCATTAAATATAATTGAAAACATTTAAAATATTTTAGTTAACGAGCGACAAAACAAAATAACGAACGAACGAAAAAAATCAGTCTCATGTTTGCAGAAACAAGCAGAAAAGATGTTAAAGTCACCATCATCTCGATTTGATCCACTCGAAATAGGTTCAACCGTTAGAGTATCGATACCAGATGTAGATCGTGCTCGCGGAGCTCCGCGTAATTTATTAGCAGTCGTTTTAGATGTCGAAAATGATCTTTACAAATTAGGTGAGTACCCTTGTATAAATTATTCAAATATTTACAAAAAATGAATGTTATACTTTTAATATATTTACTGAACATGGACACCTACAACATAGATACACAAGATCTGAGCTAGTACCTTGTAAAGAAAAACTTCTCGACATACCTAAGTTCATCAAAGAAAAAGAGCTTACTCTTCGAGAGGCAGCAGGTTTGAGCAGTATTTCAGGCACTCAAGGGTACCAACGATGTCACTGCAAAACTAAATGTAAAAATAATAAATGTGTTTGTCGTTCTTCAGGCAAACTTTGTAATTCAAAATGCCATGGATCATTACCATGTGAAAATAAGTAGTTAATAATAATATATGATACAAGTACAACAATAACCATTTGTATAATTTTTTATCGTAAATTCCCGGTAATTGACGTAAAAATGTACTCATATAAATTAAAAATGGATATTAACGATATTTACCGGTTAATTACGTAAATTATTATTACTTTTCGTCATTTACCGTAACATATATAAATATGTAACTGTTATTAACTATAGAATCTTATAATATAAAGAACATCAAATAATAGTTATTAGATATACTTATAAATTAGCTTAACTGAGGGTTAACGATCGGGCCATGAGGTGTCGACGTGTCGTGGGCGCTGATATCCGATGTGGGTTAAGCTGGCCGTCCACAAGTCCTCTTCAGGTCGTTGTCAGCTCTCGACTTTCACTGTCGACCATCCACTATGACTCTTGAATCTTGACTCTGCTTGTGACAATCGACTCCACTACTGACTCTATCTATTTTCCGCCAGGAGTTCCGGTGGGTTATTAACACGATGTCAGCTAAACATCACGTCAGCATAATATATATTTCATACATATAATATACACATTTTTCATTACTAACACCCAGCATATTAGCCGTGCTAGACGTAGTGAGTGATGTACGATGTCGATGACGACATGTCCGTTACATGTACCCCTTGTCCATTTAAATCTGGACCCCAGATTTGGGAAGTCAGCAACTGAAGCAACTGCAGCTGTGTTAGTGGTAGTGTTGTATTTTTTTGATTTCATGTTCATTGTTCATCCAGTAGAAGGAATAACGGTACTCCGACCTCCTCCGACTGTATTTTCTTGCTGGGCTGTGAAACATGAATTTTGTAGGCATACAAACACCAATAAGGCACCAAGGCAACGGTCATGCGTATTTATTAATATTAATAACATATGTTTATTACATATTATTGCTTGAAAGCGTCTGGTTAGTGGAGTGAATTGTCGTTGGCTCTTCCGTCCTTGAATACCGACACCCACGGCTGTCTTCACTTACCCCTTTCAGTTTCCTCGAGTTCAGTGGCGTAATTGGGGTGTCGCAAGTGTCGCACTTGCAACACCAAACAATTTTCAGGTGTTGCAAAGGTATCGTTTTGCAACACCAAAAAATATTCAAGTTCGTAATACCCCCCCAGATAGAAAATGTGTAATGATAATAATATTATATTATTGTTTTTACATTATAAATAATATTATTAGAAAAATAATGTTATAATTATATCACAATTACGTAATTAATATAATATTTTTTTAAGTAATCTATTAATACTATTATTTTAATATTTTTTGTATACGGCATTAATAACGTTATTTAAAAAATATTATAATTAAGTTACTACTACAAAACTATTATAATGTTTTTACTGTAATTAATTAATAATAATATTTTATTATTTTTAATGTACTGTATTATTAATAATATTTTTAATAACAGAATAATATTATATTTGTGTTCATAATAATATTCATTTTATTTATATATATATAATATATTTAGCTGTGCCATAATTATTTGCGTACTATATTTAGGTACCTTGTGGTTTGTGGTAACCTACCTATATTTTATAATATATACCCAGCTAGTGCTCGAAATTGTGAGTGGTCTCAGGCGGGGATGGAGTACTACATTTTATAGCGTACCTACCCTTACTATAATTTTTAAGGGGAACTCAAGGGAAGCTTCATCATATCTGAAATTTTATAAAAATACACGAGATACCATCATAATTATATTGTCTTAAGGATTATTTCATAACCGTGTATAAGTTAATAATATTAACTAATTATTAAATTATTACTAATAGGTAGCTATTAATATGTATTTACAATTTACTATTTACTTAATTATCATTTTGAGTTTGTTATTATAATAATTATTATTATCCTGTATATTATTGGGGGTGTGCGCCACTGAGTATAAGTATATGCATATTAATAAATTAATACTAAATAATATTTTTAGCTAATAACTATAATAAAAGGTTTTTCGTAGGTATATAAATTGTATACTTATAAGGAATATATTATATTAGGTGCCATCAAAGAGTAATACACCAAGTAAAATATGATACACCATGATATAAATATAATACTTATAACAATTATTTTTTATACCCAGTGGCGGACTGAACTTAAATTTTAAATGACGCAATTTCATATTTTAGTATATACAACCACCACCACCTCCTAGTCAGGGACGTACCTAGATCAAATTTTTGGTGTGGGGGGGGGGTAAACCTCCCCACCGATTCTGACTTGAATATAATGTCAAGGCTCACAAATATGGGGGGAAATTCTCCTCCCCTCAGTTTTCAACTTTACTCGTATTATGATACAAAAAATATTACACTTTCTTAAATTCTATGTATTATGTTTAAAGTAAATATTTGGCAAGTTTTTAAGTGGTCAATAAGCATATGAGTTTGAAATTAAAACTATTGTGTAAGTACATTACATATATACATACAAATATACAATACTATTCTCTATATAAAAAAAAATATTATCACAATAAAAACTATACAAAAAAATAAAAAAATTAATTAAGAACTTTATTAACAAGTCATAACAATGACAATAACAGACATTTTTTATGACAAACTTCAAATGTAGTATTTTTTAAAAGTTAATGCATTTTTTAAGAGATCTGAAGACTGTAAAAATTTATCAATAACAATATTTATATCTATTGGAATATCTCTTTCGCAACTCAGAAGTAAGAGACTTTCTAATCTACCTTGCCCCATTGTTGATCTTAGTCTGGTTTTAATCAATTTCACCTAGAATTTCATGTTTAGAATTTATTAAATAATTTTTTTTATTGTGTATTACTAATTTATAAAGACAATATACTTAATTACTACCTTTGAAAAAGATCTTTCAGCTGATGCAGATGATGCTGGAATTGTTGCCAGAGCTCTATACGCAACGTGCAAATTAGGAAAGGCTGAGTCAAGTCCATACTTTGTCAATAATTGAATTATAGTTGTAATAGTTACATTTTTATTCAAATCAATATTTTCATCCATGATATTCAAATTTCCGTCATTACTTGAACAATCATCATTCTCATCAATCTCAGTATTTTGTACTTTGCTAGTGTCGTCATGAATCTCAGTAGGTAATTCTAATCCATTTATAAGTTCATAAATATTATTTTTAAATTGAATATATTCTGTCCTGAGTTGGTCAGTATTGATGTTTTCAAGCCACAGTGAAATGTGTTGAAAACAATCACTGGGCAGATTTTGTGAATCTTTCGCCATTAAACGATCAGAATTTAATATTGCCAAATCTTTTAGTATTTCTTGTGATTGACTAAATCTTTCATGTAATGACATTGTTATTTTATCAAGAGCAGCATAATATGTCTTAATTTTAAATTGAACCATAGAAGAAACATTTGAATTATCATCTGGAGTTTCTCCTGCAAGTAACTTGCTCGTCCTTTTTCTCATTTCTTTAAAGTCTTTTTCTGGTACGTTATTAAAATTCGCAAATTCCTTAACTTCGTTAATAAATACTTCATACTTGCATTCTGATCGCATTTCACTTAACTTTTTTTTTGCCACATTAACTAATTGTATTGCTTCAAAGAAATCAATAGTTTTACACTGTAGGTAGTTAGAAAGTGGTGTAGTCACAATGAAAATATTTTTAAAAAATATTAAACATAATACAAACTTAAAAGTTGAAATTATCTTTAAAAATGTCCTTGAACTAGATGCTGTAATTCTATCACTAGAATTTTGTAAGACTTCTAAAGCATCAATCAATGCTTTATATTTACAAAATATGACATTTAAAACTTTACCATGTGAGGTCCATCGAGTATCTGAAAAACTTTTCAATCGCAAAACTCTATCATCTTTATACATTTTTTTTTTGGCATTCAATAAAAACAGCTGCTCTTTTGCGAGCTTTTAGAAAAAATACTAATGATTGAACATCTCCAAAAAAATTTTTAGTATCAGTACATGAATCACATGTATCTACCACTACTAAGTTTAATATGTGGGCAAAACACCAAACGTAAATTGCTCTAGGATTTTTATGTTGAATAAAACTTCGTAGACCTGAATAAATTCCTTGCATAGATGCTGCACCATCGAATGATTGTGCACACAGATGTTTTTCCCAGTTGATGTCATATTTACTTGTTATTGTACAAAAGGTATTGAATAATCCTTGTCCTGTAGCATCACTTGCAGTTTCTAAAGCCAACAATCGCTCTTCTATTACACCAGTACTGTTAACATATCTCACTATAAATGTAAACTGTTCTTGGTTTGATATATCCGTAGTGGTATCAATTATAACAGCAAAATGGCAAGCATTTTTCACATCTTTCAATATTTGTGCTCGAACCATTTCACCTAATATACTCAACAGTTTTTCTTGACTTTTAGAAGACATACATGTTAATCTGTTATTATTACTTTTGTTTATTTTTTCAAGATGCATCATAACAGGGGCACTGTGACGTCCTATGACTTTTAATAGTTCTAAAAAATTTCCGCGGTTTAATGATTGAACATTTTCATTGTGTCCTCGTAGCGATATATTTTGTCGAGCAGCAAAAATCAATACCTCAATAACAGTTCGAACCACTTCACGATTAGCACATATAATTAATTGGTCATTTAGATCAATTCGATTACTTTGTAAATATAGACCCCGACTGATTTCTGACTGTATATGATTATGTGAGTGTTCGTGATTATTAATAATTCTTTGTATATTAGACCAATCATTTGAACCATTCAAAGCTAAATTTGATTTTTGGGCTTTTGGTAAACCAAAAAGTTTACAGGAAATACAAAAAATAAGATCCTTACTTGGTGAATAAGATAGCCAAAGTCTTCTAGATTTATTATTGTTTGCCAAATTTTTGTAATAATAAGACTCGTGGAAAGATCTATTCATATGATTCCAGTCTTTTTTTTTTTAAATGAATGTTGGGGTAAATCATTTGGTGTTGGCTGGCAAGGGCCAAGGTTGGCGAAGTAACTCAATAGTTCAGCAGATATAGAACTAGGGATATAAGCAGGATCATTGTCAAATTTAGTTGTTTCTATGATGGGTATCTCTGTAATAAATAATCAATACAATTTTATTAAATCAAATATATAGTAGGTAATTGAATTCTTATTTTAAACAACTCTCCAGCTATTACTTTTTAAATAACAAACACTAATTAACTAAATACTAACAAAAATTATTACAAAATATTACATTCAGTAAGTTTAACACTTTGAGAAGCTAGCAACAGGGTATTAACGAAAAATAAAATTTTTAACTCGAAAAATGGTAACAACCAATGCAGTATCTGCTTCAAGCAGGGTTATTTAAGTAACATTTTTGATAAAAATATTTTATACACAAATAATGAAAATCTCAATGTGTAATAAATCTCGTTAATTTAGATTTTCAATATATCATCAACATATAATTAAAAAATATTTGATTTAGAAAATATACTTGAAGTAATAATAATAGATGAAATTATAAAAAAAGTATGCATATAATAATAATAATATAATATATAATCATTAATAACAAATTTTTTTTAAATAATAAAAGCTGAATATTTTCTTATGGTTTTTTAATTGTTAAAAATATATTTTTTAAAACCTATCAAAATAAATTAATAGCCTATTAATAAAAAATTAATTAATTACCTTCTGAATTAGTAGATGTTACAAAATCATTGTTCAAGTTAATACTACGATCAATATTCAACTCATTTTTCTCATCTGCAATACTATGGTCCAATGAATTCTACAATCGAATTCAACTCATAATATGCAAGACTGTGGTCCAATGAATTTGAATTACCAGATACTAGAAAAACCAAATTACATTTTACAATTTATTATTATATTAAAAAATTAAAAATGTTGAATACCCTACCAAAAACTTTTTTTTTTTTAAAACAGTAAGTTTGTATCTAGGATAGGTATATCAGGGAAATGTGATTAGATTAAAAACTAAGAAGTATTAGTGCTTACCGTTATTGGCTTGGATTTTTATCCTTTTATTAAAAAAATTATGAATTGAGTTTGACTGCAGTTGTACTTTGTTTAATTTTTTTTTCCTTTTGTTAGTAATGTTTTTTAATGCACAAGCATTAGTGTGTCTCTTCCAATTGGTTGAATTCATATTACGATCTCTAATACGTCCACACGTAACACAATTATTTGCAATTTTTTTAATTTAAGTTATTATTGTAAGATAATAAAGTAAAATATGCACAAACTTTTCACAATATCACATCGGTATGATTATAATACGGAGATATTGTAGGGAATGAACAATAAAAAGAGAAATAAGAGTACAATATAATGAACATGGGAAAAAAATTTAATATATTATACTATATAGCTATTAGTAAATAATTTAATTTACTCTGTTGTGAATTTTGGTGGTGATGGTGGTGTTCGTTATACGGATACGTTATCGGATACGCATTACGCGATGTTATCTATTATGATCAGATTTTCCAAAAATTGTTGGTATTTAATTTATTAATAGATTCAGACGGACGGTCGTTCGGTTGGGGAAATGGGCAATCAATTCATATTTCTATTATTATTATATTTGATATATTCTGTGAAATTATAAACAACGCACAAGACGTATCTAACTCTCAACAGATAACGTCGTACCCGTATTAGTTCTATTTTCATTAATTTTTGAATGTATCTGCTTTTACCGCGTTTTACGTCGCATTTTGACTTTTGTTCACTCGTTCACTGCCATATTGGCTGTCAGGCGAAGGCTGTGAATCTACAGGACACATTTCACAGCTCACCGCGGCGGTATGTGCCACGTATAGTACTTATAACTTATAAGTAATTCAAATTTAAAATCCTTACCTCCGGCGGTTTGTTTTTTCTTAATAAATTTTATTATTCTCATAGCCTTACACAAGTACGGCAGTTCGACCCACCCTTTCATGTTGAGGTACAGGCCTCAGAAAATTATCTTTAATACGCACTAACACGGGCCCCTTACATAAGGCGGCTGAAAATTAAAATAGCTATTCACGTCATCGCCAACTACTAAAGTGTTTGAAAAGAATTGCGTGACTAAGATAACATTGCTACAATGCTACAAATAGTACCAACGAGGCACAGACGGAGTTTGCGTGTCTCGTCCTCTCTAACGCCAGACACAGTGTATTGCATAATGTATTTACTACATTATTTCTATTTATGTATTGCATAGGTGATAGCCGATAGGTAAAATGTGGTCAAAAGAACCAAGAAGTCGAGCCATAGGCCGGGGTGGCACCAGTGCACCACCCCTTTGTAACATTGACGCAGCTGCAATTCTGAACATTCTGAAGTAAATAATGAAGAAAATGTAAGTTCTACTAGTACTAATAATGATAATTCAGCACCTGTCGATGTTGGATATAATTCTGCAGAGTTACAAAATGTTGTTGACAATAATGTACAAAAAAATATATTTTTTGATGCATTAGATATTGGTAACTTTAGACAATCAAAGTTCAAAGTTAAATGATGATAAAAAATATTTTGCATTGACAAAAACATGGAGGCCGGACATTTTATATAACTTTCCCAAAGTTAAAGATTCAAGAAAATTTCAATTAAAGTGGCTTAACGATTTTCCTTGGTTATCTTATAGTCAAAAACACGAAGGAGTTTATTGTAGAACTTGTGTGTTATTTTCTCGCGATGTAGGGGGGAGAAGTAAAGAAATTTTGGGTCAATTATGTACAAAACCATTAAACAAGTATAAAAAAAGCTTTGGAAGTGTTTAAAAAACATTCAAATAACGATTATCATAAATTTTCAATTCTCAAAGCGGATGATTTTAAAAATATTGTAGAATCTGCTGAGAAGTCTGTAGTAGTTAAATTAAATTTAAATGTTCAAAAGCAAATTGAAGAAAATCGAAAAAAACTTATCCCTATAATCAATACAATTTTTCTTTGTGGTCGTCAAAACTTTCCGTTACGTGGGCATCGTGACGATGGAGATTTGATTCAAAATAGTGTAAACAACGAAGGGAATTTTAGAGAGCTTTTAAAATTTCGTATAGATTCAGGTGATGATGTTTTGAAAAATCATCTTCAAAATTGTCCAAAAAATGCTAGTTTTATTAGTAAAACTACACAGAACGATTTAATCGATTGTTGTGCTAGTGTAATTCTCCACAAAATTGTAAATGCCATTAAAGAATCAAAATATTTCTCAAAATTAGTTATTGTTGAAAATACATCTGGTTTAAATCTTTCCAAAATAATACTACACCAATTAGATGACTTGGGTCTTAATATAAAATATTTGCGTGGTCAGGGCTCTGACGGAGGTGCTAATATGTCCGGAAAATATCAAGGTGTACAAGCTCAAATACTAAAAATTCAGCATCTTGCATTATACAGGGTGTCTCAAACAGTACTGACATATGGAATAACTTTTTTGGTATTCGATGTTTTTTTTTTTTTTTTGTTTTATTTGTAGACGCTTGCGCTACATGTTTTATATAAAGAAAAATTTTTTACTTTTTTAATTCTGAAAATAAAAAATTTTAAATTTTATAAAAAATGTATTTGAAAAATTCAAAATAGCCAATTTATAAAGCCGATTTTTAGAAAAATTTTGATGGTTCAAGTATTTATAAAAGTGTTGCCGTTAATTTTCTACAAATTATTTAGTTTTTGGAAATATGAACAATTTTTTCCTTTATCATATCAAAATAATCAACAATCATCAGTCATCACTGATACCTGATTAGACGTAGTAATCACTATTTATTTTCCTAAGAGTTTTTATCAGTTATCACCATTTACACCGGCAGCTAATGCACAGAAATAGATAAGAGCATTACTGAGATAATAAAATTACTGGTTATGTTATAGTAAAAAAAAAACTTTTATGTTACTACGTTTAAAAAGGTTTAATAGAATTAATAACAATAATACAATAATGACATACATGCATCAACGAAATTTAGTTCAGTAATCAGTTAATTCAGTTGCTACCTAATATCTATTTTAAATAATTTTCAAAATGCCCACCATCGTTTTCTGTACGTTTTTCATATCGCTCTAATATTGACGATGTGACCGACTTTAACATTTGTGATGTGACTTTTGTACATGCTTTAGTGATGCGCTCCTTTTAAATCATTCAGAGAAGTCGACTGTTCTGAATAAACGTTATCTTTTAAGTAACCCCATAAAAAAAAATCTAAAGGAGTTAAATCAGGAGATCGTGGAGGCCATTCCAGTGGACCACGGGTACCTAACCAACTTTGTGGAAAATGCGGGTTCAAGTAATCTATTACTACTTTTGCATTATGAGCAGGAGCACCATCTTACTGTATCCACATTGTTTTCCGAATTTCAAGAGGGATACACTCCATCAATAACGGCAATGTATTTTCTAGAAACTCTAAATAACGTTGCCCACTTAGAGTGCCATCATAAAAATATGGACCGACCAATTTATTTATTTATTTTTTATTTATTTTATTTATAAAATCATAAATGTTAAAATTGAATAAATTAGTTATAATACATAATACTTTGACTATACATTTTTAATATTACCTGTAGCTTTTAATGTTTGTACAACATTTGTAATCGTGGATCGTGAAGGTTGTCTTCTTTTGGGAAATTTTTGTAGGTATAACTGTATAAGCGACATGTTTGAACTGTACTTTTACCACTAGTATAAAACATTTCTATCATGTCAGAATACTCTACATTAGTATAAGTAGGCGGCACATTATACATGTATACTAAGAAGTATTTGCTTTTATTTTTTAGAACTTGCTTAAACAAAAATTGTTGACTTGTTAGGATAAAAAAAGTGGTGTCAATGATAAAAACAAATCGGTAACAGTTATTTTTACCTAAAAATTTACTTATTAAATAAATGTAGGTATAACAGTCTAAATAAATATATAAAATTCTAAATAAACTTAAATCTAATAATAATTAATAGGAATCACTCCCAAATTCATCTACTTCTGACTTATCTCATTATGTAAAAAAAGGTAATAATTTATAAAAGGTAATGAACACATTAGTTATCAATAGTTTCATTAGAATATAGACAAATTTCCGTAATGCAAATATTTGCAGAATTTGGGTATGTTCACATCTAATAAAAAATATTAACACTTGACATGTCCACAACTCAACATAAATTAATTAAAATTTAATGAACATAAGTAGTAACAAAGTGTAACATAATAACCTAACACATGAAATAACTTTGGTTCTAATCAATATTTTACCACTTTTTTTTATATGTAAAATATGTATAATATGTATGTATATCATTTATAAATGCTTGTGCTACAAGTACAGTTTAACATTTTTTAATACTTTGTCTAATTTTGAAGGTAAAAATGTTTATTAAGTGAAATAGTTTATTTTTTACAATCATTTTTTTAAATATCAATATTTTTAAGGAATAAATAAATAAAATATATTTCTTAAATTATTTATTATTCATGTCATTTTAATAACTTTTGTCGTATGTTTTTACTATTATCAATTTTTAATTTTTATTTGTCAGGTCATTCTGTTACACTTTTTATATTTACTACTGTAAATTACAATTTATTTTGAGGGCTATGAATGTTGTATTACTGTACAACTATTTAGAACTTAATAATTTTACTTATATATTTTACTATCTATATTAATAGATGGAAAGTTTACTCATATCTAGGTTAGAATGTTTTTGTGAGTTGCAATAGACTAAAAAGGTTTACTTTATCAGTGTGACAATTTATTTCTGAAATATTAAGTTTCTTAGTTGTTTAATTTAAAATATCGAAAAACAATGTTGAAAATCAACTGTCCTAATTGGAATTTTTTAATAAATAGTTCTTAAATTTGTTAACGGGACACTTTATGTCATCTATGTACAATTTAAATATTTTAGATAACTTTTCGTTAAGTGATTTTTGTATAAAATATGATTTTATACTAAACCACAGTGTAAATCCTACAATGCTACATGAACATAAAATAATTATTTACAGAATTGTCATTCATTAAAACCAAGTCCCAAAGGCTTAAAAATGAGAACAGTCACTATGTATCTGAATTTGAGAATGAGAAAAAACTAGTAGGTATTTCATGTTATACATTTCTTCAAATATAGCATAGAAGTTTCATATTAGAAAAATATTAAATTATCCATTTTAAATGTAAAAAAATCTCATGAGTCTTAGTTATTTTATTACAATTCAATAACTTAACCTAATTACTTTAAATATACTACCAAAGTTTCATCTGCATAATTTACAAAACTGGTAGTCCAACTTGATATTTCATGTTTCATAAAAGCTACTATAAAAAGAGGGGTAATATAATTATTAGATTTAATTATTTTATTGTTAAAAATATTCGTACTTACTTATCTATTGTGTAGTCTGTTCAAAAATGTACAACATAAGTATTTATTATTCCATACTTATTTAAATGTACACAGAACATGTATCAGAAAATATAAATTTTCATTTGCTGATCCAATTGGGAAATATAGTCACAATATACTCAAATTCGACTGTTATTATTGATTGACTTACTCGCATTTAAAGAGTTTTGGAGAAAACAACATTTATTTCCTTAATAAAAAAAAAATTTCAAATTATTTATTTTTTAGGTAGGTAAATATATTTTTAAGTACAGAGCTCATTAATTTTGTAGTTTTTTCATCAAAGAATAAAATGTATTATAGTTTATTAGTACTGTAATGGGATTACGCAATACCATATATTTTGCTCATAATAACAACCAGGAATGCGACCACACCCAAAAGTGTTTTCGACTACGAATACCACTTTCATAATCGTGAGGTCCATATCAAGGGCGACTGTACACGCGCCGCTCACTTTCAAAGGACGCCGCCACCATATATATAGGGGACAGCGAGACAGCCTGAGTTAGATGTATCCAGAGACGAGAACACCACACGACTCGCTTAGCCGCCCAGCCATCACACACGACTTACACGGAGATTATCAACTTCGGAACGAGCTACAAATTCACTACAATCAACACTATTATTCTGCTTGTTTTGTCTGGTTTAATATAATACATTTGATTACCATTCTAATTGACTATTATTATTTATCAAGTACACCAGCTTTTGGATCCCTGAAGGGCCGCATGTAACACTGGCGCAGTCGAACGTAGGATTCCAAAGGGAGGCAACCATCAAAGGCTACTGTCAACAACGAAGAATTGATCACTCTTCAGCGAAGACAACTCCAGGAGGAACCAACCAAAAACAAATAAGTCACATTGCAGTACCAACAAATCCATTAGCAGCATCATCAACGGCAACATGTCATCATCAGCCATGAACGCAGCATTATTGTGAGTGAATAGTTATTTAAATTTGTTACATAGACGTATGCAACATAATTAAGACATATTAAGATAAATCTAGGTAGTTGATTATAAGTGTAATGGTGTAAACCGTTTTAAATTTTATTGAGGGCATATTTTATTGATTATTATTGAAGTTTATTGAGGGCATATTGATTATTTGAAGTTTTATTATTGAGGGCATATTTTTATTGAAGTTATTATTGATTATTGATTTATTGAGGGCATTTTTATTATTGAAGTATTATTGAAGTTTATTGAATTTATTACAGGGCATATTATTGAAGTTATTATTGTATTTATAGGGCATTATTGAATTTTATTGAGTATTATTATGATTATTAACGTATTAAATAGGTGGTTAAGTTAATTTATGGACAAAGAAGATACATCTCCCTTGAACGTAGCTAATTCATTGTATGACACTAGTGTAGTAGAAGAAGCCCAGTTAGAAGCCCAGTTATTAGCCCAGAGAGAAGCCCAAGCCCAGTTTGAAGCCCAGCAGAAAGCCCAGTTGAATATTATAGTAGATACCCAGTTAGGAGATAGCGCAAGTAGAAACTCAAGTCCAGGAGTAATCACACGTAGCCAAGTCACAGATAGTTTTGAACATCAGTCATTAGTATTTTTACCTATAACACGCACTAAAAAAATGGCAGTAACCATAAGATTAGAAGACGCTTTTAAATTAATTCCACTATGCACAGGAATAGACGATATCTATCAATTCATAAATGCATGCGATATGGCAGTAAGTTTAGTCGACACAAATAGTGCACCAACACTAGTAAAATATATTACCACACGTTTAACGGGTAGAGCATTAGAAATGATTAAATACAAAAATGTATCGAAATGGCAGTTTATAAAAATTTATTTAACAGACGCATTCGAAGTGACAACCAATGCATCGTCGTTACAACTTCAATTAAATTCGATTAGAATGTATCACAATGAGGATGCAAATGATTATTGTCATAGAGTAGAGAAACTATATTATCAGTTATGTACCGTAAGCACATTAGACAAAGAAGCTGCAGAAGCAAAAATTATATATGATATATTAAGGGAACAAACTCTAGCGATATTTATTAAAGGATTAGTAGAACCAATTAGAACGATAGTAAAATCTCGCAATGCTAAAACTCTGGAAATCGCGAAACAAATCGCCATGTCAGAACAGGTAGAACTAAGATTAGAACAGGAAAATAGGAACCATTATTCGAATATTCATTCACAAAATCATAACCAGCGCAGATCGAATTACGAAAATAGGAACAACGAAAACATTAGACCAAATAACCCTGTAAGGACAAATAATTATCCGCGTGCAAACAATTTTTCTCAACCAATCAATAGGCCAGCAATAAAATGCTATAATTGTAATGGTAATCATTATGCATCTCGATGTAGGAATAATACGAGACCTAGTTATGCGAGCAATGGCAATAACAACCGTCCACCTGATAGGAAAAATTTTACGCAACCACTTACGAATTATAATATACAGCTAGTTACGTGTTCATACTGTAATCGAACTGGTCATAATATCGACTCGTGTTATAAAAAGAGAAACGATGAGAGTAGAAACGTTAATAATTCGGAAAACGAAAACGTGTCGAACGAGAGGCGCGGTACTCGTACGATAAACCAGATTATCGCGGAACAACCGACTCACGAATATTCCATATATTCTCAACCTTAGAAAATAATCATATAACATTTAATTCATTCGCCGCTAACACAAATCAATTACAAATACGTCACAAACCCGGAGTTCTAAATTCAAATGTAGATGCACTCACACGCATGTACTCTATACAGGAAATAAAAAATGAAACATATGAAAAATTTCTCGAAAAATTAGAAACACAAATTATCACAAATAGTAATGTAAAAGAAACTATAGGCACAGTAATAGATTCACCAAAAGAATATAATATAGTGTCAGAAATTGTCAAGCAATATAATTTCAGAACAGGAACAAATTATCAATTAAAAAAACAATTTGGAAACGGTATAATATTACCGACTAGTAAAGTAATAGGAGACACACCATATTTTAAACATGAAAACCGGTTTATAATATTCTTAGTAACGAAAAACAAAGAACGCCAGAGGGCAACTTACGAAAATATATATATATCGTTAATAAATTTAAGACTATTTTGTAAGGAAAATAATTTGAATAAATTAGCCATGGGCAAGCTAGGCGATCACGATGATTTAGAATGGGAAAAAATAAGGTCAATGTTGCGATACATATTTCGCGAAACAAATATAGAAATAATTATATGTGCAAATGTAGAATATAGTGAAGAAGAAAAAGCAGTCATTTTATCACAATTTCACGACTCAAAACTAGGCGGACATTTAGGTGTGAATAAAACTACTAAACGTATAAAACAACAATGTATATGGAGGGGAATGAAAGAAGATGTTAAAAAATATATAAGGAATTGTACGTCATGTCAGGTTAATAAGGTATCAAATCGACACATAAAACAACCAATGGCTATTACATCCACCTCGTCTAAACCATTCGAAAAAATATTTATGGATATAGTAGGGCCCTTGCCGATTACACACTGTCCAATAATGTATACATTTTAACGATGGAGGACGATTTGACACGTTACACTTTAGGAATTCCACTTCCTGACCAGAAGGCAAATACTGTTGCGGAAGCCTTTGTTACACACTTCGTTTGTGTACACGGCATACCAGAAACAATACTCACGGATCAAGGAACTAATTTCCTCTCGAAAACGTTTGCAAATGTTTGTAAAATATTAAAGATAGAAAAGGTTAACACAAGTCCATTCAGACCGCAGGGTAACCCCGTAGAACGCGCTCATAGGACCTTAGCCGAGTACTTAAGACATTATGTAGATAAGAATTTAAATAATTGGGACCATTTACTACCCTTTGCATTCTTTGTATATAATTCAACGGTACATACTTCTACTAATTTTCAACCATACGCATTAGTCTATGGACGTACGTTGGAGGTACCGATTAGATTAAAAGCCGAACCTGAACCACGTTACAATTATGATGATTATATATTCGATCTAAAAGAAAATATGCAAATTTCGCATAAGATAGCTAGAGATCATTTAATTAAAAATAAAATAAAAAGTAAAGAACGTTATGATAAAAATGAAAATCCACAAGAACTACACGTTAATGATTTAATACTATTAAAAGATAATAATCATAGAACGAAACTCGATCCAATCTGGCTAGGACCGTACGAGGTCACAGCAGTTATAGGGAACGAGAATGTAGCTATACAGCGAGGCCGCAAGGTCATCACTGTACATAGAAATAACGTAAAAAAATATTATAATGACGCACAAGTCGATTAAAAAAAATAGCAATAATAAAAAGATAATAGTAATAAGTATATAGCAAACATTAAGTTAGAATAATTATGTTAATTTTAGGAATAGAAACAGAACATTCATTTTGATGAAATATATGCGCACGGTTTCGAAAACGTAAATCCGAGTTCGGGTTTCATCAGGTTCCATGTTCTCCTTGAATAATAAATCTAAAAAAAATATACAATAAATAATAGCAAAAAAAAAATAATAATAAAAACGATAAAAAAAAAAACATAAATTTAAATTTTAGGGACAGACAAAGAAAATTCATTGAGGAACTAGGAATGGCAATCGAACAAGAAATACACGAAACATATACTTTAGGACCGGAACACACACCGAGGTGTCTAATAGGACATATTAATACAGCAAATAATTTTATGGAGGAACCATTTGGTACTCTTGAAATAACAAAAATTACGCAAATTATAACATTAATTATGTACGATTTGTCATCAGATTCGGTAACACCCACAAATACTTTATGTAAACGGTTAATAGACTATATGAAACTCTTACATGATGCTAGAGATATTTTAGATTATGTAAGATGGTATTAATTTTATAAGATTATAATAAGATAGTTAGTTTAATATAAATATACTTTGTACTTTTAGATTGGTGATGGTGACGAGTTTTCTAGTCAATATTATTGAATCTGACGAAATAAATACATCAGAGTACTTTTCGTATACGCCTTATGGAGTTGGCAGGGGTATACAATATGAAGGGTTGGGGCCAGTTAGATTAATAGGAGCTCAATACAATCTTGTAATGTTTTACTCATTAAAAGAATATAATACGAAATATGAACTATTGGGGGAAAAAATTAAAAATATAACAAATTTATGTACTGACCAAAAACATCAAGATTTATGTGGGAAATATCAATTAGTAATTACAGATTTATATAACGAAATAACTAAACAGAAAGAACGTACATATATGTCGCTAGGAAGTACTATGGAGGACATTAAAAACAACAGAAAGAAAAGGGGATTAATAAACATAATAGGTAACACCATGCATACGTTATTTGGCATATGTGACGACAAGTGCACTAAGAAAACACAAGAAGCTATACAAAAAACGGAAGAATCAGGAACTAATATATTACACATAATGGCAGCTCAAACTACTGTAGTAAAATCAACAATAAGAAGTATTGGTAACACAATAAATCAAACCGAACAATTATACAATAATATTACGGAAAAGGAACAAAAACTAAACGAAAAAATGTCAAAAATACATAACAAAACAAATGATATATTAGATTTACTAATGAAAAATGAAATACATAATTTATATACAATAATTATTAATCAATATTCATACGAAACAGAAATATTAGGACAAATAGTAACTGCCGCTAGAGAAGGTATGATACATCCAAGTCTTATGACACCACAAGAACTAGCATCAACATTAAAAGCAATAGAACAAAGTATAAAGAAAATATACAGTATTCCGATGGGAACAAAGAGATATGAAATAAATGAATTTCAAAAAATTACAAAAATAAGAATCTACTATTCGAACGACAGATTAGTATTCGATATAGTAATACCACTAATTATTGACACCGAACTCACATTATACAGGTTAACACCAGTACCAATGCGTCATAACCAAGATAATTCTAGTGGATGGTACATGATGGACATTACTTATAATAATATTGCTGTAACCAAAGGCTATAAAAGGTTTACTACATACACAGATCAACAATTAAACGAATGTAAAGAAACATCAATATACAAAATATGTAATACACCACAACCTATACAGGACAACAATGAACGCCAACCATGCGAAGTACAAAACTTTTATAAAGCTGACACGTATGCTAATCCTGAGTTATGTACAGTAAAGAAAATAAATTTAAAAAGAAGCATATACCAAAAATTAAAAAGAAAAAATACATGGATTCACGCAGGAAAAGAGACTTTAACTGTAAGTTGCGCAAATTTAATAGACTCATTTATAATACAAACAAATGAAGCAGGAGAAATAGCTATAAACGACATTAGTTGTCAAGTATTTGCACGGGACGCAGTATTAACTGCCACGGAAGAAATCCAAATTACAAAATATAAAGACTTTACACCTGTAACTAACATGAATAATATTTTAGAAAAAATACCCGAACATATACACAAATTCGAAACAGATGAAAAATGGGAAAAGGGACTAGCTATGCAATTCACAGATTTACACGATGCATCCAAATCTTTAGACGAAGTACAACAAATGATTAACCAGGAACTTTCAAGAGAACAAAATCAAAAGCATCAATTTGTACACAGTAATTTACTATATGTAACAATAGTACTGGCAATAATATCTATTATACTAATAATAGCAATTTACATAATGATAAAATGCAAGTATATCAGGTCCACAGAAGTCATGGAATTTCCCGGCAGAATAGTTAGATATAGGGCACCCAATAGAAATGACTACATACGAAATTATGAAGAGACACCCTTTACTCCACCCCCTTCACCAAGATAATAAAATAAATTAATTAATAAAATAAATAATAACAATAAATAAAAAAAAAATAATAAAATATAAGTTAGAAAAATAGTAATAATATAGAAATAATAATAATTAAAATAGAGGTAAACAATTAATTTAATAAATAAATAAGAGCTAGGTATATGTAAACTATTAAAGGAACACTATATATATATATAATTATGTTTCAGGAAACAATCAAGAAGGATTACGAAATAAATATAATAAAATATATAAACATGAGCGAACCCACACCAATGCCTGAGCCTAATGTTTTTTATAAGGAACTAAGGGATAGGTTAATAAATGATACACATGATCAATTGGTACTAAGGAACACAATATATGTACGTTGTTTTAGACAACACGTAATAGACGCAAATAATAATATGCAAATACCTTTTAACGAAACTGAACTTGAAAACGTTATGGGTCCGTTAACAGCCTTCTTTTGTACTAGATGTAACCGCGAACCAGCCTGTAATTCAATGTGTTTAAAAATCGCAGAAATATTAGATCAATATTATATTCAACACCAAATTTACAGTGAAGAACATATTCGATAAATAAATTAAACAAAACAAAATATAAAATAAAAATAATAATAAAATATAATACGTGCATAAGGAATTAATACGTAAAATAATATCCTATAATTTAAATAAAATAATATTACGTGCATAAAAAATATAATAATATATACATATACGTAAATAATATTCTAAATAATACTTATATAACAATAACTTTTAACTATTTCAGAAATTAAGAAGAAAACAAAAATATATATAAAAACAAACGTAAAAATTTTAAGTACAAAATGGGTGAGAACATACCACCTGTAGCACGAACCGTTCGAATGCAACTACAAACATTTGAGTTTCTCAGAGAATTAAAAAACGAATTAATTGAATCAACCAATCATACACAAATAACTCAAGGGGAAGTAATCAGATTACATTGCTTCCCAGAACATATAAGAAGGGCAAATAGTAATATGACCATACCTTTCAGGCCGAATTTCTTAGCACGGGTCATGATCCATGTTAACGATTTTGTACGCACAGTTATCTTAAGACCAAATCATAATCGACCAATGTGTGTAGAGTTGGGTTTACTGATAGAACAACTAATCAGACGACGAGAAATCATTGAAACGATTTTCGAAGAATAACCTCAGGAAACTATATCATATATCAAATATCATATATCATGTATCATATATCATATATCATATACATAGTAATAAATACAAAAAAAAACCAATTTAAGTTTTTTTAGAAAAATAATTATTTTATTTTAGCTCACAGGTACGTTTTTTTATAATGGATTTCGAGTTCTTTACCGTCAGTAAGAACGAAACGATACTGGTATCCGGCGCGATATCGAATAGTTTAGAAAAATACCAACCCAAGAAATTGGAGGGGAGTCCTCTTATACTTACAAAGGATGATAAGTTAAGAAGATTCCGCCGATGCGACCTAAAGAAAACAGTGCAGAATATCAAACGAGTATTCCGAGGGAAAAAGGCAAGAGTGATTGAACCATTGCTGGAACAGTTGTACAACAGTATAAGTCGGCAGGGGGAATCAACCTTGTCTACGGTATACTTGCAAAGATATTTGCATATAAACGATAGGGAGCCACTAATAGTATTTTGGAACGGAACGACAGATATCACGATAATTAAGCGTTTAAGATTAACAGGAATTTTAGCATATTTAAATATATCGGCAATTAGCGTTAGGAATAATGACGAATTTGTATTAGAATTATCAAACCTAGAGACTAAGGAAGTTTTATATTCAGGTTATTTAGGTAAATTAAATAAAAATGGTAGAATGTTAGGACTATCAGAAGCTCATGAACTAGCATGCGATATTAATCATAATATTACACATTGTCACGATCCAGTTGCAGACGTAATCTTAACGAAATGCCTATTCAATTACATAGTAACAAAGATAAAGCCCATTAAATTATATAAATTAGCAAAAAAATATAAAAGGAATTTTAAGGCAAAATAAATAATAATTATTAGTCAATAAATAAATATAACACAAAATAAATTAAACAATAAATTAACATTTATTATATATCCAATTACATAATGAATTACCTTAAGTAAATCTATAGTTGCATATGTCTGTGACAAATTTAACAATTATTCACATAAATTAGTATATAGGTGGAAGATAAATATTATTATTATATAAAAAGGGGAAATATTTAAATTGTATACTTACGTAACGCTTATAATGTTATAATTTCAGGTACCTATATTATTTTATTAAAGATTATTAATCATTTTTATTAACACTATTTGTTTAATTAAATCATGTATTAATTTATTTTACTAACCACAATTAAAATTGTAATATGAATAAAAGAAAAAAAAAACAATAATAATAATAATGATGACATTAAAAATTGTAAAATGCTCACATTATTGTAATCAAATGTAATACTATAATCAAATTGTAAACTGTATACAAAATTTAAATGTCAATGTAAACAATGTAATTCAGCCATTGTAAACTATTAATTAACAATGTTAAAGATTCTTAACCCTTAAAGGTTAACAATCTTTTTTTGGTAGGGAGGTGTAATGGGATTACGCAATACCATATATTTTGCTCATAATAACAACCAGGAATGCGACCACACCCAAAAGTGTTTTCGACTACGAATACCACTTTCATAATCGTGAGGTCCATATCAAGGGCGACTGTACACGCGCCGCTCACTTTCAAAGGACGCCGCCACCATATATATAGGGGACAGCGAGACAGCCTGAGTTAGATGTATCCAGAGACGAGAACACCACACGACTCGCTTAGCCGCCCAGCCATCACACACGACTTACACGGAGATTATCAACTTCGGAACGAGCTACAAATTCACTACAATCAACACTATTATTCTGCTTGTTTTGTCTGGTTTAATATAATACATTTGATTACCATTCTAATTGACTATTATTATTTATCAAGTACACCAGCTTTTGGATCCCTGAAGGGCCGCATGTAACAGTACCCATAAATAGTTTGTTGATGTTATTGTCAAAATAATTTAAATTGCAGACATCCTATCGTAAAACCACCGAAAAAAATAACTATTATGTATACTTACGTCTCCACTCTCCAATAGTGTGGTAACTTCGTTTAACTAATTTTGTTTTTGTAAGTGATGCCGTGATGGTGATTAATTTCTTAGAAATGTATATCAATTTAATTTGTGGAACATTTCTTGAAACCACGTGGAATATATTTTGCAAATATTCTGTAGTTAAGCCACATATGGATGTGGACATGATACCTTATTCTGTATGTGACCGATTTTAACATTTGTGTCACTCTTGCATTGTAAGATACTGTTCAACTTGATTTTGTTTTGGTGAGTAATACATAAATAATCCCATGACAAATTTGTCATGAATAATCTATAATGCATTCACAGTTTCAAGCACTCCAGTGTTTGGACACATGAAACAAATCCTCAAATTTGATGGACGTTAAAATGATGAATGGTGAATTGGTGGGTACATTGATAACACAATAACGAGAATTTTTGAATAATAATAACAAGCTTACTAAAATAATAACAGTTATTAATAATATAATTATTTATTTATTAGAACTCAAATGATTCAACTATACTGATTGCTAATACTGACGAAAATCAGAGGAAAAAATAATAAAAGTACTATAACTTTATAAGCCATTTTAATAACAGGTATTTTGTGATTGTCATCAATGATATTGTGGCGAACCAGTGTTCACCAGATGCTCCCTCCCCATGTCGGTCGCGCTCCCAGTGTTGGCAGCACCGCTCGGCCCTCCGCGTCGTTCGCGACCGCGAAGCGTCGGGCGGCTGCCAACGCTCTCTCCGCCGGTAACCGCGAAACTAAAAGTACGTCGCTAACGATCACGCTCTAACAACGCGCTCGCACGATCCACACAAGAAGCCGCCATCTTCGCCGTCCGCGTGCACGTGCTGCCGTCTTCCGTATCCCGCGACGCGACCACAGGTCTCTCTCGCGTACGCGACCGTAGCACGCACTCCGCGACGAACACACGGCGTACCCACACTCAACGCGGCAGAATCCCGACCCGTGTGTCGGAAACCGTAAGCACACGTGACAACACCGTTCAACCCCCGAGCGCCGATCGACTCGATCTTTTTCACCTGTTTGTAGTACATAATTGTTTTCTGTAAATAAACTGCGCACCGCGCACCTTACACGTATTCGCGTGATTGTTTATTTTGTAATCGTTGGTGTTCGGTCGTGATTATTTTGGTATGATAAAGGAAAAAATTGTTCATATTTCCAAAAACTAAATAATTTGTAGAAAATTAACGGCAACACTTTTATAAATATTTTAACCATCAAAATTTTTCTAAAAATCGGCTTTATAAATTGGCTATTTTGAATTTTTCAAATACATTTTTTATAAAATTTAAAATTTTTTATTTTCAGAATTAAAAAAGTAAAAAATATTTTTTTATATCAAACATGTAGCGCAAGCGTCTACAAATAAAAAAAAAAAATATCGAATACCAAAAAAGTTATTCCATATGTCAATACTGTTTGAGACACCCTGTATACACATTGTGCTTCACATTGTTTAAATTTAAGTATATCAAAAGCGTGGTCTGTAGTTTTGATCCGGAATGTTGTTGGTAACTTACAAGAGATCATAACTTTTTTCCGAGCATCACCAAAACGAATGTTACTTTTAAAAACTACATTAATGAAAGTTTTACCAAATTCTAAATCATTTAGACTTAAATCTGTATGTGAAACACGCTGGATCGAACGACACGATGCAATTCTTCAATTTCTTGAATTATACGATGTTATTATAAATTGCTTGGATGAACTTGTAAACTCTAATGAGGAAATTGCGCTCACTTCTAGTAAAGCTAACAATTTACTAAATTCTATGTTGAAATTTGAATTTTTAATTACACTTCAAGTTTTGGCAGAATTATTTTCAATTACTTTGCCTCTCAAAGCAACTGCAAAATCAAAGTTTTAACTTGATTTATACCAAATCATTAACATTAGCCGATATACATAAGATAGAAGTTAAAAAACCTCGAACGTGTTCAAAACAAATTAATCGCGAAAATATATTGACCAACGACCCAAAAGAATATTTTCGTTTGACCTTATACCTACCAATTTTGGATTATTTAATATCAAATATCAAAAATAGATTTATAGGTCACGGACATGAAACGATTATGTATTTACAATACTTAATACCATTTTTCCTACGTGAAGATACAGATATCGAAAAAATTATTGAATCGGCCAAATTTTATATCGATGATCTAATTGGCTCGATTGAAGAGGTTAGAGGTGAAGTTACTTTGTGGAAACAATTTTGGAAATCCCAATTAGATAAACCTAAAACTGCTATAGAAGCTTTGACTCATGCATCTGAATTTTACCCTAATATAAAGGAATTGCTAAAAATTATTTGCGTTATACCAGTTACAACTTGCAGTGCAGAAAGAACATTTTCCTCACTTCGACGAACAAAAACATATTTGAGATCAACAATAGGAGAGGATAGATTAAATGGACTTATGCTTCTTAATATTCATAGGGATATTAAAATTACTCCAGAGGAAGTTATTGAAGAATTCAGTAAAAAACATTTAAGAAAATTACAGTTACAATATATGTAAGAAATTATTGTTATTTTTAAGTTTATATTTAATAAATACTGATGTATGAAAAAAAGTTAGCACTAATAAATCAAATAGAAAATATTAATTTAAATAAATAGAAAGGTGTAACAATTTTTGTTTTTTTTTTTGAGCACCCCCTGTCAAAATTTTCTGGATCCGCGCCTACCAAAAACGATAATGTTAATAGTTTATTCACACACGTGATATTTACATAATTCTGTAGAAGAAACTAATCAAACTAATCCAAATATTATAAATTCAAATACAAATACAAATGTAGTTCAGAAAGAAGTTACAGAATCTGATGGTCAATCAAATGTCAAAGAATGTATGTTTTTTACTAATTTAATTGGTTTATTTTATGTATATTATGTATGTAGTAGAGGTGTTCCGGGTACCCGGTTATCGAGTCCAAACCGGGTACCCGATATCATATTCAGTACCCGACTAATACTCGTTACCCGGCGAATTATTAAAAGATGACTTGGACAGTACCCGGTACCCGGTGTAAAGCTACATTTTTACCCTGGAATATACACGGTACCCGGCTTAATAAACCCGGCACCCGGATTTTTTTAATAATAAAAAAAATGTGTGCCGAAAAAACGAAAATATTTTATAAAATTATAATAGTAGTTAGTACTAGCCCCTCCGGCCCACATGCAAGTTGTTATGACTATAAAATAAATCGTTACGTAATTAATAATAATACGTTTACCGATAAAGATTTAAAAATAGAGTTACCACGCACAGAACCACCGATTATAAATGTTGACAATTGACAATTATCTTGTTTATCTAAAATCTACCATTTATAATCAATGTGTATAATATTATTAATATTTAATATTATATTGTTATGGGTAGACTTGTAGCTTGTTAGTTGTTTATTTATTTCTCAGTTGTCAGTTGGTTGTTCATACATAAATGTATAAAAGTGATTACTTCCTAGTGTTACTACCTACTGGCTTACTGCTTATGAGTTGTGAGTGACGATTGATCACGGAAGTTGTATACAAGGTACGGAAGTACATACTATATAATATATA
Organism: Macrosiphum euphorbiae; assembly: GCA_949089665.1. Lineage (NCBI taxonomy): Eukaryota > Metazoa > Arthropoda > Insecta > Hemiptera > Aphididae > Macrosiphum > Macrosiphum euphorbiae. Next base: position 66,057 of record CARXXK010001694.1, read on the forward strand.
ATTAATAATTATATAGGTATTAGCCGTATTAGGTACCTACTTTATATAAATAATTAATTGAACATTAATAAAAAGAAGATATTTGCAAATTACATAATTCTATAATCATGGACGATGCGAATTGTGATGGTGAATTTGGTGAACTAGAGTCATTTAATGGTACATACTGTAGTAAACCGACGATTTTGCTGCAAGCAGTAAGCCAGTAGGTAGTAACACTAGGAAGTAATCACTTTTATACATTTATGTATGAACAACCAACTGACAACTGAGAAATAAATAAACAACTAACAAGCTACAAGTCTACCCATAACAATATAATATTATACACATTGATTATAAATAGTAGATTTTAGATAAACAAGATAATTGTCAATTGTCAACATTTATAATCAGTGGTTCTGTGCGTGGTAACTCTATTTTTAAATCTGCAAAATTACTAACAACATTCCTTCTAAAATGTTTGTTTAACAACTTTGTCTCAAATTCATCTAATTGATCTTCATTTTCAATAGGTAGTAATGAATCATATTCAAATAATTCTTCAGAAGTATTTTCATTATCTTTATTTGCTCGAAGCACAGTTTCAGTTAATGTTTTGTCTATCTGAAATTGATTTTGTGCAATTGTCTCTACATCGTATTTCATTTTTAACACAACTCTTAAAATTGTATTCATTATATCTGAAACAAACACGATATATGATGCTCTTTAAATATAAGATTTATCACACAGAAGTTAATATACTTTAAGTATAGACCATTGTTGACCTTACCATTTGATTCAGAAGTTTGTGATAAGCAGTTATTTTTTAATTTGAGTGTGTTTTGTGTATTACTAGACACCTTTTTAAACGATGACTGCAGTAAATTGACACCTATAAACAAATTTAAACAACTTTAACTTAATTTTAAATAACAAAAAAATAGAAGTTAACATTATATGTTATAAATAAAAATAATATTGTATTAATAACTAATTTTTATTACCAGCCAAGTCCAGTAATTCATAATTCGGGTAATCACTTGAATCATCTTGTAAATTAGCTTCGGAAACTTTAAAAGGAGATGACGACGTGTGGATAATTCCAGTACTGGGGGCTCTTTTAGACTCATATACTATATAAAAATATAACACATACATTATTAGTATAAAAATAATTTGTGCCTATAAATATCACAATTAAAATTTCAGTTTTATTTTAAAAATTATTTCAATTTACCAATTTTTGGACTTGATGTTTCAGATTCACTCCGAGATATGTTAAGCAAATTATGTTTTTCACGTGTAATTTTTGAACCTGATAATCAAACAATAATCAATAGAAATGTGTTTTTTGAATATTGTAGAAGTGAATTAAACAAACTAAATAAACTATAATTTTATACTTATATTTACCTTTGATAGAAGTTACTGACACGGACAAATTATTTACATCAGACTCATGATCATGTCTATTTAATGTATTAATATTATGCTCTCGAGGTAATGCAATAATTAATATAAAGATTAAATACAATTAAATTAAATAATTTCACAGAGTAAAACTAAAATATATCTTTTTACAAGTAAAATAATGTTTCATTTGAATTTTCTAAAATACCTGTAATAGGACTGAATGAGTTTCTATCAAAAAGCTTTCTTTTTGCTTTTAAAAGTGTCGTGTTCAATGGTAAACTGTAACTTGCATTTTTACTGTTTGATTCATATTTATTTTTATGTCCTTGCTCGCTATCAACATCTATAACATTTATAATAAATAATGTGTATGTACATTAACATATAATTTTTAATTACAATATATACCTAATTGGCTAGGAGATGAAGGAGATGAGTTTCTATCAAATAGTTTTCCTTTTGCATTAAAAGGTAAACTGTAACTTGCATTTTTACTGTTTGATTCATATTTATTTTTATGACCTTGCTTGCTTTCAACATCTATAACATTTATAATAAATAATGAGTATGCACATAAACATAATATAATTTTTAATTACAATATATACCTAATTGACTAGGAGATGAATGATTAATACTATTAGAATTTTTCTTTTCTTTAAATGTTAAATGACCTAAGCTGTGACTATGTGATGTAGTTTCATGAGTATCCTTTTTTGTACCATTAGATTTGGGTGAAACACCTGTATAATGTATAAGATGTTTATCATAATTCATAATTTCCAAAATGTACACAAATTGTGTAAATAAATGAAGTATTATTTCAATACAATCATATTTTTATTTTATAGGTTCTGATGTGTAAAAAAGAATGTATTGAATTTATAATTACAATATTCAAATGCTCTGTTGTAAAGCATAACCTAAATATACTGTAACAACTTAAACTAACAAATTAAATAAATTAAATAAGTAGTCAATTTTAAACATACTTCTGTTATAGGAATAAATTGGCGGATCTGTTACTTTTGATTTGCCTTGCACGAGATTTTGAAATCTCATCATCACAAGTAGATAAGTCTGAAGTATACTCGGCCTATTTCAGTTTCGCTCTAGCTTCTGTTAGAGTAGCTAAAAAATAATAATTAAAATTAGGAATTATTATATATATTTAGAAATGCAATATATTTAGAATAATGACTTTTTTTATTTTAATGACAGTAATAATTATTAAACTGAATAACTAATAATAAGTATGAAATATAATAAATTATAATATGTTAGTAAAAATAATAATAGCCAATTTACCAATATTTTTCTTTAACGTTCTTGATACAAAATAGTTGAAATCAAATTTGTTGGCTAATACTCTGCGTTCAACATTTTTTTTTACAATTTTTTGGGCCAGGCACAAACATTATTTTTAACCCAGTGTGTTGGAACGACTTCGACAGTATTTTCATTTTCAAATAATACTATTGACCACATATTTATACAAACTGAAAAAATGTAGTTATTAAAAGTATTTAAAAGCGTGGTTCTAACTGTTATAGTGTTATCAGTAATAATAGTAATTTTAGTATATTTTGTTTATTGTATACAATATAGCTATAATGTGTTATTACTGCAATAAGCATCTGCAGTTATACATATTTAATTTAATACATTATTATGGTTATTTATTTATAAAAAAAAGTTCATTTAATATTACAATGAAAAAAATAGGTACCTATTATATTTTGAATCACCAACCAAAAATCATACAATTCACATATTTTCTTATCTTCATACTTATATTTACCTTTAGTTACTAAACATTTACCTAATATATTTACACATACAAAATTTAAATTTAAAAAAATGAATAAGTTTATAAATATACCTAACTAAGAATTATTAAATATATACATGTTACTAAAACAAACAAAAATTGGAAAATTTAATTTAAAATAAATGTTTAATTTCCAAATTTCATGCAAAAGGGGTACAACAATCTGTTCATTTTTGTAAAATAAAATCATAACTTTTTTTTAATATCTTTAACATTCCAGCACATTAAATTTTTAGACAAATGTTTAACAGAAAAAATTCCTAAATGTGATGATTTAATAGGATTTACATAAAAATCTGATTTTTCCTTGAATTTCCTGCCAATTAAAACTATATTTCCAGTGTTTGTAGAATGTGCAATATTAATTAATTTAACAATTTCATTATTAATTGTACAAAAATATGAGTCTGCGTCCACATTGGTTTTTAATTTGTAATTTCCCAAAATTAATGTACTAAACTGTGAATCCGTCACTAAATTATTTATCAGAGGTCCCTTGTTATGTGGTCCTAATAATAATCCTTCATTATTGTTTATAATATTACATTTTTTTTTTAAATTACTGGTTGATTTTTCTCCTTTTTTATATCGTATTATAACCTGCTCCAATGGTTTATGAGGTTTTCTAATCATACTCTTTAATACTTTCATGTAGTTTTCAAACGAAAACGTACTACAATTATCGAGGTCCAAATCTATCATAATCATCCATCAAATGAAGTAAGCCATGAATATTTGGTGTCATGTACATTTGGCCATATATTTGTTCAGAGGACTTGACAAAATATTATAAGTTATAACAAATCATGAGCATATTGTTTTAAAGAAACATGCTGAGGACTTAGAAGTATCGTCATTGCTATGCTAAGAGCCTTAAAATGTTTGCAACAATCATCAGTTATAATATCTTTTAAAATAAGAAAACCATAATATATTAAAATCGATCTAAATTCTGTTGCTTTAAATCGAGCTACTTCTTCAAATTTTCTTGGTTTTCTTGAAAAATCACAAGGAAAATCTGACTTTAAGTTAATAGCTAAATCTGATAACTCCCTAATTTTCCATGAAGGCAAGCGTACATTTGATGGACCATTCATCCATAAAAAAAGCAGTTTTTTGGTCACTCCAAGACATAACATATGCATATAATCTAAAGAAAAGTCGTTGATAATATCAAACATAGGTAATTCAATAAGTATAGAGATATCAGTATTGGGCAAATGATGATCATTTGTTAATTTGTCTGTATAACCATTATGTGTCTTATTTGGTGGTCTTTTGTGTAATTCGCAATAAGGAAAAACAGTTCTATTTTCTATACGCTATCCTTCAATTTCACATCGTGGGCATGAATTATATCCAGTATGGGATTTAATTTTTAAAACGAACGACCTTGCTGGCATATCACAACAAATTGCATCAATTTTAACTGTACAGTTTATCTTTCAGTTGAATACCATTCAATACTAAATATTTTGCTTCATCTACAAAATCTTTTAAGTAGTCATTGCTGTCTGAAGGTTTTTGGTTCCCACAGTAGAGTCCCACAGGAAAAACGAGATCAGATTTTGGTCTTATGTAAGCCAAAATTGGCCAAAACTGTAGAGAAGAGCTTTTATGAATGGGAAGTCCATCAATACCAATAACAAGTTTTAATTCTTGCTCTAAAATACAATTATTATAATATGGTAAATGACGAACAATTCCATTTTTAAGACCAAAGTGGTAGTATTTACCAGGATCGACGACCCCCATATTTTCTAAAGAAATAGGTTTAGTTTGTAATAATGTCTTGCTACTTTTGGGCAATGTAATAAAACATTCATGTTTTCGAAGAATACTTAAAAGAGCATTTAAGGAAATATGAGAAATGTTGTAAAGTATTGCCCATTGAGCTAATTCATTACTTATCATAAATGATGTACTAGATAATAAGTTATTAGAATCATCAGTGTCAGGTGTGTCTGTAGGAAGAGAACTCTGAAGAGAATCAATATTGTAGTTAAAGAAATCAAAATGTTGTGATTCATTTAATTCTTCTGGAAGTCTATCTACTGTTGTAAATGAAATATTATCCTGACATTTGGGTGAATTTGAGTTAGAAATTGGTATTTCGTTAAGTAGATTAGATTCCAAAAATAATTGTTGAGGAATAATACGATGGTTGTAGGTGTTTGAAAGAGGATTGAAATAGTCTAACTCTTCTTTAATTTTTCTTCTCTTTGTCCGACTACTGAGAGAGACGGATTTCTTCATGGTATAATATAGATTTAAACAGGTCAAATATTAGAAATAAATAATAAATGGTAGGTAGGACATTCAACTGTTTGTTACCAACAACACTATAGTCTTATAAGTCAAATGTACCAACAAAAAAAATTTAAATTATTTAAGTACCTAATAAAATAACTACTGACTACAAATCACAAAAATATTTATTAAAATGTAAATTGTTTAATAATTAAACATTATACAAATACCAATGCTTATAACTAACCAATTCATAAAATTAAACTAGTTGACTTTTGAAGATAATATAGTATCCTTACTTAAAAAATGTATGCATTATTAGATATTATTTTTAATTTTTTACAGCATTTTAAGCTGAATACCAGAATACCCTCGAGAATACCTAAATACCTAATACATGATATGAACAAAAACAAAATTTAAAAATTGGATCATTAAGAAATGATTTGTCATTCATTATTTTTTATTTACCTATTTATGTTTTGTAATTAAAATAAAAGGTACCTACAATTGCAAAATAAATTAAATGAACTTAATAACTTATACATTACATAAATATTTGTTTTTAGATTTTCAAAAAAAAAAAAAAAACAACTACCAAGGGTAATAAATTATTATAAAGGTACATAAAATGACATTACATTCACACGTAGGTATAGTATCTATCTTACAAACTCATAACACAGCAAATTCTATGTTCCGGACAATTTATTGAATTCTGTTATATTTAGTAATAGAGTGAATAGACCTGTAGTCAAATTTTAAAGTAAGAATATTAGCTGGTGAATTGTATAGGTTATATTTATATTTTAATTTTAAAGTGAGTTATAAACATTTTAAAATGTACAAAATAAAAGATAATATTCACTAGACAATATTGTTAGGTACATTGAAATTTAATAATAGGTAAATTCACTCTAATATTAAACATAACAGATATTATAGATTAGTCAGTGTACAAATTATGTGAACATTTATAAGATGAAGTCAGCACATGTGGATTTACCTATAGCATCCTCAAATTATACCTATCCATGGTAATTTTGAATTTAATTTTAACTCGATTATAAAATTCTCAGTTTTATATGCAATCCCAGTCATTAATTAACAATCAAATAGTTACTTTAAATTTAAAAATAATTTTTTAAAAAGAACTACATAAACAATAAATAGGTTAGGACTGCTTTAAATTAATGTCCCCAATATTTTTAGATTCTGAGTGGAACGATGAATGTATTGATTTTACAATGATGTGTGTTTATTTATTTATTTTTTTTGTATCTGTGTACACGATAAGTAGTCGAAATAATGCTTCGATTTTCGACTTCAGTATCTTGTTCGATTGGAAAGTGAATATCGTTGGTGCATTGGGGAGGTCAAAATTTAAAATTCCCAGTACTTTTCAAAAGCGCCAAGAAAAACAAAAGAAAAATTAAGGAAAAACGGGAATTTTTACGCAAAATCGATTTTTCAGAAAATTGAATTTGGTTTTTGGTGTAACTTTAAAACAAATGACCGTAGGTACATGCAATTTTCACTGGTTGTTTATATTTGCATCTTCTATACACGATAACATTTTCAAAATATTTTGATTTATTTTTAACAGTTTAGGGACATTTTCATTTTTCGTTTTTTTTTAGTTTTTTTTCTAGAAATATCAATAAAATTTTATTTGTTGGTTGCGAAAGCTTGAAAATTTAATAGAAGGCTCCTAATATATTGTTTCAAAGGCAGATGAAAAATATTAAAAATACTTATTCACAATTTTTTTTTATAAGCATTTAAAGTTCAAAAATTGACAAAATATGGAAAAATCACGAAAATTAGCAAATTATTTTGAGTTAAGAATTCGTAAAAATTTTTCTTTTTAAATCTAAGATTTGAAAATCTAATACAAGATTACTCATTAGATTCTCTACCTTTATCAAAAGAAAAAATCTCTACCGGAAAGTCAAATTAAATTTTTATGAGCGTTTGAAATTCAAATTTTTACAACATTGGATATTCACTCGATTACTCATGTAGCGATTTCTTTATTTTGTTGCAATTCAAAAACGAACAACTGTAGATACATGAAAATTTCACTGAATGTTTAAATTAGCATTTTCTATACACCATACAATTTTGAAAATATTTTGACTCTTTTTGAGCTGTTTATGGACATTTACAGCTTTCAATTTTTTTTAGTTTTTTTTTCTTTGAATATCAATAAAGTTTTATCTGTTGGGCCAAAAAGTGTAAAAATTTAATACAAGGCTCCTGATATATTGAGTTATATATATATAATATATCAGTTGAAAAATATTAAAAATACATAGGCACAATTTCTTTTTATAAGCATTTAAACATCGAATTTTGACAGAATTTTTCAAAATCTCGAAATTTATTAATCATCGTAATTAATAAGTTATAAAATGTTCAGTTTTTATAGCTAAGGATTGAAAATTTAAAACAAGATTCCACGTAAGTAGTTAATTATCTTACCGAAAAATCTAAAAAATATACAATCACAGTTTATTTTTATAGTCATTTTATGTTCAAATTTGGACGAAATTTCATATTAAAAAACCTAGTTATTTTGTTGTGATTATATAATATTATTCGTGGGTACGGGGTACCTACTTGAAACTTCTAAAGTGTATTATTATATATCGATGATAGTATCAGGGTTTGTTATTGATGTTGATGTATAACGTGTTATAAGTACCTAATGGATATTGTGATAATGTGATATGATTAATTTGGAATTTATTATAGGTCAATTTTTTTTTAATACCATAGATTTGTATATAATTTATCTTAAACCTAGACGGACATAACGTGTGTGAAGTTGGGTGACCAAAGCTGGGTGACTATTTTTTTCGGGCGGCTAGTGATAAGAAACCTTGCACGTTGGGTTGCATTCTTTAAATTTCAATTGTGCCTAACTATTGCATCGAAATTATAAAGTAGATGTCGCCCTATGTCATTTAATAACTATTTATTTTAAAAGTATATAAATAAATAATAAATTCTATTGGCGTCATTACCACGATAATTATACCGAAACCATAACTATACCGAATTATACAAATCAATATTAATTAAAAGTTAGGTTATAAATTGCCCTAATTTCGAAGACACGTTCTAACAATAATGTACATTGCACTTCTGCAGTTTACATTAACTAATTAAAAGTGTAAACTGTTTAACGATGTAATTTGTTAGAGATCACATTCTACGGAGACAGGTAAGTTTATGTTATGTTAATTGTTTTAATTATGTCATGTTCCGTTTACCTATCCACATACTGAATGGTAGTGTCTAAACGAAAAATAGGCAAAACTCTATGTCTATGTATTGTATAAACAATTACATTTATTTGTCATAATTCAATTTTATAGTACTGGGTATTCATAGGTGGCGAGGGGAGGGGATCTAACGTAGATTTATTCCCACCCCCAAAATAATATATTTGAAAATAAAAATGAGAAAATAACCAATTATTGTAGTTTAGTACAGATTACATAATTATGTATTTACATTTTTTTTATTATTATTCAACACCTATAAAAATATTATTTTTTATTATTCATTTATACAGTACAGAGCTAATACCGACTAATATCCTATTTCACAGTATACAATATCAAATAAAATAAAATAATATTTCAATTGTGTTTATTTCATTGTTGGTTTGATGGGGATGTAGGGATGTGTTTACTACCCAATGTTTTACAGGTTATCTGCCCATGTACCTATTATAAATATTCTAGGTACATTAAAAAGATGGATTTGGAGTTTATATATTTATTTATTTTTGTAAGTAAAATATTTAATAAATAATAATGTATATCAAATTATGACTTATATCAAAGTTGTTACTTGTTTGTATAACTGTAATAATATTGGTAAATAAATAATTTTCATGATGAGAAATAGTTTTTAACAGGTTTTAGAATAACTGAAACTGTTTCTATGTGTAAGGTAATATTGTATTAAAGTTCTAAGTATTGAAGTTTTCAATATTAATTATTAAATATATTTGATATTCTCTTGACAATAACAACAAATTATAAGATATTCATTTTAAAATGTATATATTATTCAAATAGTTAATGTAATTGATTATTCAGATTCTGGATCTTAAGTGGCCTCAGTATTAACTTAAAACATACTTAAGTTATAGTCATACATATTATAATGGTTTATATTTGAAATATTTCATTCATAAATGGGTAAAAAAAAAAAAATATCTTTAATTGAATTACTATTAAATACCATAAGTAATGAAAAATCATTTCTATGTTGTTTATTATTTGTAAACATAATATCCAGTCTCAGTTCTATCATTGAAGGAGAGTTTATGTTTTTAGTATTTCAGCTCGCAAGCTGTTGCAAAATAAATCTGATGACAAGATTTCATGACATGATAAGTAAATTAAACTTTCTCTTGTACTTCCCATTATATTTATTTTCCCATCCATTTTCAGGTGGCATGCAGTCTACATTTACTGTTGTACACAGGATTGGATTATTGCATTTATTATTGAGCTCAGTATTGTTGTATCCTTTTTAGACTTAATTTAATTTAATTATTGAAATAATACATGTGTAATATTTATTGTTTAAGTATTCAATATTTTGAAAGTGACAATCGTCGGCACAGGCTACAGGCATCATAGAATTAATAACTTTTCTATAAAGATTTATTTTAAAATTAGCGTTCATTTTCATAATAACATAATTTTTTAACAAGTAATACTTATTTTTTCAATTTAAAATTATTTTGTCTTTAATATTTTTGTTCTCTTAAAATATCTTAATTTATTATCCATGTGTGCCAGCGTGTCATTGTCACGAGTTTAATGATGATTTCTAAAAGTGTAAAATATTATTGAATACATTATTATACTATTATACTTTATTTTAAAAGTAAAATCTATGTATTTTTCAGGCGCAAGTGATCCGGGTTTTCTACACATTTTCTATTCGGTTTTCTTCGGCTTTTTCCTCGCGCATTCAATTCGGTTTTCCGCTGCTTTTTCCTTGCACACTCACTTCGGTGTTTCTATGGTTTCTACCAAGTGCTAATTCTAAACATTTAATTGTTAGAAATATTAATTATTCGATTTATTCCAAGCGCTTTTACTTTTGTTTTCTGCGGTTATTCTGCAAAGTGCTAATTATAAACATTTAATTGCTAAAAATTGTTTTAGTTGTGTTTTTATTATTTAAAGTTTTCATTTTTTACAGTGTTTTTTTATAATTTAATTCTTTTTTAGTTTTTATTTTTATAGTGTTTTTTATTATTAAATTATTTTTTAATTAACTATCTTTTATTTTATTTTAGTGTTAGGTATAGTTAGGTATAGTTAGATATACAAAAGTGTCGTTGAATTACAATCTCAGACACACAAAAGTTTCGTACAATTTCCTATTTCAGTTATATAAAAGTGTCGTTGAATTACAATATCAGACACACAAAAGTGCCGTTGAATTATTATTTGAGGCATACAAAAGTGTCGTTGAATTTATCAGACATACAAAAGTTTCCTACAAAAGTGTCGTCGAATTTATATCAAGCACAGTAGGTTAACAATTTGCAAGCTTAATAATGAGTTTAAAACATAAATTGAATGAGGTAGCTCAGTATATTAAGACAGAATATCCAGAATTAAATTTTGAGAATGTCTCTGTTTCCGATAGTTGTGTAAATAATATTTGCAATTTCATTTTTAAGAAAGATGGTGATCATAATTTGAGAAAATCAATAGTAAATGCTATTAAAAGAAAAAATTCATCTCTTCGTATGTGTATTGAAACTATGAATTGTGCTGATGTGGCTAATACATCAGAAATTAATAATAGCATAATAATCAAATTTATACAAAGTTGTAATTACACGTCCAACGATTTTGTAAATTACAATCACGAAACTCTAACTAACATATGTAGAAACATTAGAGTCACTCTAACTAATACTAATAGGAAAAAAGTTTACAGAGAATGTAGAAAGTACCTCAATCTGCCCCCGTGTCTATCAATGGATAACACTGACAATATTGATTCAAATATTTTTTGTTTTAATGAAAATTCTGATAATGTTAATGGTACTTTTAAAAATTTCATTTCTTATTCGGTGCCCACAGATTCCGAACCTCTGGAAAGTGACAATGTTTCATTAGAATATACGAATGCATCGCCAGACTTTGATTTTATTCGGACTGAGAGAGATCCACTAATACCTAGTAGTACTCCAATTCTACCAGAAAACATAACCGATGAATCTGTTTTTGTTACCCCATGTAAAAAAGCAAATAGAAAACATGTACCAAGCCCCCTCATAAATGCTTTCTATAAGAAAACGCCTGTAAATTCTGGTGTTGTTCTACCTCTGGGAACAAAAAATCAGTTTCCAAAACAATATGACTACAACGATATGGGGTGTCTTGAAGGATCTTTCAACTTTTCATTTGAAGAATGGTCTCTTATGAATTATGTTGATCTCGGAGGTCAAGCCCGTTTGGACAAGACTAAATATCCTGTTATGTTCAGAAAGCGCATAAGGACTGTAAACAATACATGCGTTGTTAATGCAAAGAATGTCAGATATTTTAAATATCATTGCAACGTGTCCATGTATTGTAGCCATGAGGGGTGTAAACATTTTAGAATTAAAGTCCAGCCAGCAAACGGAAAATATGTGGCGAATGTGTATAGTTCTGGTTTGAATTATCATCACAATCCTAATGACAATGGTCTCACGAACCACATGAAAGGGTTTCAGCGAGACTTGAACAAAGAAACGCTGAAAAAAACTAAAGCGTTTTCCTTCAGGTCAGACACTGTTGACATGGCATCACCCACACAGTTGAACTGTGGGAATTTGCAAGGTATTAAATCAGATCAGATGACGTTGTCAGGAAAATCAGATCTGAGGCCTTGACTGCCGATGATTATGATAAAGAAGATTTTCATGATATTCTGTTGATGTGTAACGATAAAGAAAACAACTTTGTGCAGCATGTCGGTATACTATCTGTGCACTGCTATAGTAAAGAACAGTTGGACATACTAAAAATACTGATTAAAAATCAACCAGTAACTGGTTATTTGGACCAGGGGTACGACACTCTCACAATTCCTAATGCTATTTGAAAAAAGTGGGGACACGGCCTTGAACTCATGGGCACTGCCATTTTGTTATTTATGAGAATCAGCTGACGGCTCTTATCATATATTTCAATAATTGATAGTTGATACTTGATACCATTATGATAACACAGAAATGATAATAAATTATATTATAATTTATAATTTATGTCCAACGTGAAATGCGAACAATTATAAGTTAATAGTTGTTGTTGGGTAGCCGTAAGCCATATAGGCATAGAACGGTTAAGTTATAACTTATAGTATTAAAACGCAAACAAACAACAAACCGTTTATTGTAAAAAAAAATCGTTCGTAACAACACTCCTAAACCACCAGAGATCGACCACCAAGCAGAGTGTCGCTTCTGTATTGTTCTGTGTTTGGACGCAACTGGTACATTGGTCAGGAAAATTGACAAGAACACCAAAAGAGTTCTGTACTATGTTTTAGTTGTGAATGTCCCTTTACCTAGAAATTCGAGTGTCACGTGTCCCGTTGTAGAGATGATTAGTTCAGCACACGACATAGTTGCAATTTCACAATGGTTGAACGCTTTCAAAGCATTTGTCTTGAAACACAAATTGACTTGGCCTGTATTCACGAACATAGTGACAGATTTCAGTTACGCACAAATGAATGCCTTGTGTATAGGATGGAATGGTTTTACTTCCATATTCGATTACCTCAACTGGTGTTACAGAGTATTGGTTGAAGACAATGACGGGTCTAATGTCACGATCATAAACATCTGTGTGAATCATTACACAAAAATCATAGTAAACCATGTCTATACATATTTTCAATCTAAAACATACGACAGTAAAACTGTAGAAAAAACGAAAAGAAATTATGTTATTGATTGGATATGTTTACTGTTTAACGCTAAAAGTTTGGAAGATGTTGAAAATTGGTTCAAAATATTTTCATTAATATTGTTGTCTCCGTGTAGTACAGGAAAAACCAAAAATGCCATTAGTACAATGAGAGACAAGTGTAATGTTAACCACCAACAGTCAAATGAATTGAACAACGAGGGCAAAGATTATTCTGAAGAAATAAATAAATTTCTTTGTGAATCAGACACTAGTAATTCCATGATGTACTGTAGATTTCAGTCTATCAAAGAACATGTTAAATCTAGCTTATTATTAGATTGTTCTGAAAATTCTGAAAATATAAGTAATGAATATTACGATGAATCCTATTTACACGAGTTTATAGTCAAGTGTGTACCATTCTTGGCACTTTGGACACCTATTATGAATAATAAAGTCAAAAATGGCATTGAAATACGCCAGAGTAATGCTACTGTTGAGTCTTGGTTTAAAACTATAAAAGTTGACATACTTGATGGCGACCGAAGATGGAAATGCGGTCGGTTTTTAAGACTTATGAGAGAGCGTGTGATGAATGCACACAAAAAAATTAATTGTAATATCAGAAAAAAAGCTTGCACGCGTGCACTTGACTTTGACAATAAGTCTAAGCAGATAACTACCAAAAGAAATGGTAAAAGAAAAATCTCAGAAGTTTCTAGCCATAACCATTTGGACGCAATAGAAAGTTGGGGTAAAAAAGAGAAACAACACAGACATCTCCAACACATCGACTACCGTCCTTTCAAAGCACTGTCGTTAAAAATCCCAATGTCTTCTACCATTACAGCAGATAAAAATAACATTTCGGCCAAAGTGGTCCATGGTATCGAAAGCCCTGTTGTTATAGAATGTGACAATGAGGCTGGGTTCACTGTTGATGAGCCTATGAACAACGACATGGTTGTACATGATTTGAGTAAGCCATTGGACGATTGTTTAACAAAATCAGTTTCGACACCTGGCAGTCATAAATCTCCGTTTCGACTACCAGCACCAGCTATTGATTTACACCAAAATATGCTCCCTAAAGATTTGGAGTACTATAAACCAATTAAGATGCCAAAAAATAAGGATTATCTAGTTGTAAAATATAGTAACATAAGAACTAGTGCTCTCAATTCTAACGCCACGACCGACCTGATTTACCCAGATTTTGATACATTGTCTGGAACAAACTGGGTGTCTAGCTTTGTTATAGATATTTGTTTGTTGTCATACGCTAAAAATCTGAGCTTAGAAAACACACACATTTTATCATGCTTTAATGTGAATTCGCTGTTTAGAAAAAGAGAAGTTGGGGAAGTGTATGACAAATTTACTTTCAATCAGAACAGTGTGGTTATTCTTCCATGGAATATTGGTAGTACTCACTGGATTGTAGTCTTTATAAATTTCAAAACCAGACAGTGTTATATCATGGACCCGTTTAGGCCATATGATATAAACGAACGAACAACAAAAGATCGTTTCCGTCAAGTAATTAAAAAATTGCAATCAGATGTCATCTACGGTGACGGCACACATCAATGTCCAACCTTAACACTGTGATTCCATGCCCTTTTGAAAATGTTCCAAAACAAAAAGATGCAATTAATTGTGGAGTATATATCATATATTACGCATTTAAATTTATGGACAATTCCAAGTTCAGTTTAGAGTTTGATCCTAAAGCTTATAGGGAATATTTAAAGACCTATCTATTAGAGAATTCCGACGACATGACAAACGTATGTTTATACTGTAGCTGGAACTCAGACAGGCACCGTTGCCGACCAAATGATGAATATATAGAATGGGTGTCGTGTTCTCAGTGTTGTCGCTGGATAGCCATTAATTGCATCCCTGAAGAAGACAGAATTGTTAATTACGCAATTGATGATTTCTTCTGTTTATTGTGTAAGAAATGATGAAATTCAAATATATAAAAATGATTAGACTATAGAGTTAGGTTAGTATAGAGTTATATGAAATTGCATATCAAAATAGTAATTAAATTACTTAAGTTGTTTTATTTATGATCACAGCTTCAAAACACAATTTTTAACCACACCAGTAATGCATTTAATATATTATTTGACTTTAAATTTAATTTATTCATGCATAACTGACAGTCCGCAGTCTGTATCAAAGTGGGACGGCATTTTGTGTTTTACTCAGGTATTTAATTTATATATTTAATGTATGAGAAGTAAACGTACTTTATATATGTAAACAATCCATTCATCGTGGAAGTCAGAACTTGTATCTTCATCATAGCTTTTCATCTCAAGTTGTTAGTTCATGATATTTCACTCCATACCATATTTATACACCAATAAATTTTCCAAAGCAATATTGTTGTGTATATAAACCCTTATAACTGTAAATAAATAAAATTAATACACTATCAATTATTATGATACGAGTACTTACTAATTTAAGCTGTATGTGCTGAGTGTCGTGTTTTTTTTGTTGACGAAATATAGCGATAAATTTCATTCCTAAAAAAGACAGAATTGATAATTATGAAATCAATTATTTCTACTGTTTTCTTTGTAAATGAAAATATATAGAAATTATTACCCTATAGAGTTAACTAAAGCACGCTACAAATTGCATATCAAAATTCTAGTTAAATTATTTGAGTTAGTTTTTTATGGACATTTTCATTAGATCTTAATTATTGAGAAGTTAAAAACATTACCCAAGACGCAATAAGATAAATAATAGATAACGACTAATGTCTGGTACAGTATGTCTGAATAAGTTATATAAGACAACTTCAGTAGAACATGTAGCCTAATATTAAACACGTTGAGAAAAAAACATGGTATTGTCAAATTGCTATAGTATTTTTTTTAATTTGTTCTAAAAAATAAAGTTATTTGAAAAATTAGCACAAAGTAAGTATGTAGGTTAGGTTAGGTTAGTAGGTATGTATAAATTACTATACATAGAAAGGTTAGGTAAATGTTATTTAATTTATTTATAGTTTATTCATTATATTTAATGTTAACTGGTTTTGTAACGGTAACTTGTAACAAAAGATAAGCACAACCTAGCAGTAACAGTCATTTCATCACAATCATCTCATATAGTTTAAAAACACAATTTGTAACCACACCAGTAATGCATTTAATTTATTAACTGACTTTTAATTCAATTTATTCATGCATAACTGACTTGTCCGCAGTCTGATATTTCAATTGAGACGGCAATGAGTGTTTTGATTTGTTTGATTTATATTTAATGTACAAGAATAATTACTCACTATGAAAAAAAATAGATGTTAATCGATCGATCCATTCAATATAGAAATCAGAACTGATATCCCCATTGCATTTTTGTATTTCAAGTTGTTAGTTCATAACATTTCACCCGATATCATAATCATACACAAATCATACAGTAACTATTAAATTATTTATGAAACCGTATCCAAAAACTTGGAAGGCACCATTTTCTTAATAATTTGTCGATTACGTACTATCTGAAATCACACAAAAAAGTAAATCATATTATATTATTATCTTTGTTTTAATCTGGACAGTGTTCATCCGGGGGCGGACAGTAACCCTTGTACTAAGTAAAATATAGGGAATTACAATGACAATCATGGGGAATAAGAATTTAATGCATACTGTGAATACTAATTTACAAACTATTAATTAAAATGTTTATAAATTAAAACAGACAAATTTTATTATAATAATCATTAAAATTAGGTACTGTTTTAAATTTAAATTTTGAATATTGTATTCTATGGGAAAACTCACTAATGATTAAAACAATAACTATCCATCTAATAATGTATTACCTTATTAAAATAAAATGTAGTTAAAAGTTGATATACTGTTGTTTATCATAACTTACCAATGATACAATATTGTAATATTGCAACACTACACAACTTCCGTATTTTACATTATAAGACTTTAAAAGTGTGTTATAGGTAGTAATAACTTGAGGTTCAGTCACACTTTGTTTTTTCAATGGTTTGTCGTCTCCCTTGATTGCCAATATCGCATCTAGAAATATTTAAACATTAATGTAAAATAAAATCTACAAAATGAAGGTCTATGGAATAGATCCTGCTAGTTACAATTAATACCTTAGAAATAACTTTTATTTTTTTCAAAAAATTGTAAGTCTCATAGAGATATGTTGTATTTTTATTGATGTATTTTTAAATGGTTTTCTCTAGCATTTGCTGTTTGGTACTTTACAAGAATTAAAAACGTAAACAATTTTATCTATAACATTAATTGTACATGTACTCTAAGTGTAATTTACCCAATGCTAAGTGAGTGCTCATTCCAGCAGCTTTCACTAAAAATCTATGACTGCAAAATATATTCACATTTTTTCCTTGATTTATGTGTGCATGAGTAAGCTTAGAAACAAATTTTCTGTTTGCTCATTGACAAATGCTTTTACATTTACCGAAATTTTTAACAACTTTTTTATGGCATATATCGCACCCCTGAAAGAATAGTGACACAACTCAAAAAATACGTTTTTCGAGATATTACCATCAAAATTTGCAGAATTTTATCCTTTATATTTTGGTGTGGTTGAAATTTTTGATATATATAATATTAAAGACCGTATGAGCTCAAATGTCTTTATTTCTGCTTAAAATAAAATATAGTTTCCAGCTGGAATATCGACACTTCTCAGATGTAACTTTATTCTGGCCTGGCTTATGTTGTTACACAATATTTTTCTAGCAAGAATAATGTCATATCTCAAAAGTAATAGTTTCACACGAGAAAGATTATTTTACTTTAATTAATAATATAATAATATTACCAGTGGCTATTATAAGAATATCTAGTGGTGTTATCAGTATTATAATCGTTAATTATTAATAGAATGCTATGATAAAATTAGTACCAATAACCGACTTGTATCGTGGTGTTATTATTATCGTAGATAAATATTTGGATGTAAATGTTATTAAATGTTATTTTTGTTATCGATTCTACATTCTACTATCGTCTTGCACTCTTCCAGTACGAAATCCGATTTCGTTAGTTTATTTTATTTTTTTATTGTTTAATAGTTTAGACAGTTTAGTTAACTATAATAATTATCGTGTAATACTGTTTTACGTTTTATAAGTAAAATGGATCTTCTACAAAGATCAAGATCAAAACTTCTTGTTAAATTAGCAACAAAAACCAAAAGTCAGGTATGTACATTATTTAAAATATTGTAATTTATATTGTTTTCAAAAAATTTTAATAGTATATTATGAAAATTTCATTGTAACTAATGTGTGCACAACATAATATTTTGTTTTATGTGGCTTATATAATTTTATTATGTTTTATTAATTGAGTACATCCTTAAACGATAGTGTCTTCACAAACTTAACTTCACAATTACAAATAATAGTAAAATTAATAGTGTTGACAATGTTATGTAACATCTTTCTTTTCAGCTTAATAAGACACTACCTTTATGGATACAATATACTGATAAAGTTGGACAGTAGTATACTTGTTTACAATAATAAATCTCTGGGTATAATTTTAATAACTAATAAGGTATTTATTATACACAGGATTGTACACAATTTGAACAGAACTTGGACACACATTTTTCATCAATTAATGTACAATATGATTTTATGGAGCCAAAACTTCCAGG
Organism: Macrosiphum euphorbiae; assembly: GCA_949089665.1. NCBI lineage: Eukaryota > Metazoa > Arthropoda > Insecta > Hemiptera > Aphididae > Macrosiphum > Macrosiphum euphorbiae. The sequence goes on from CARXXK010001694.1 coordinate 85,185, forward strand.
TGTAAGTATTAAATAGGTATTATATTTTATGACAATGTTTATATTATTACAATGAATAGGTAATCTACTTAATATTTTGAAATTATTATTGATAATTGATTTTAATGTTAACTAAAATTGAATTAATTAATTTGAAGATTTAACTATAAAATAATATAATATGAACTGAATATTGATTAACGTTTTACTTTGTATATTATTACATGAAAAAAATATGCATAATTATAAATTTGTCTTTATTAAGTAAATTAGCATTTCAAAATGTTACCTAGGTAGCTTTGTAATGCTATACAAATTCTACACATTGTTATCTTTTGTTTTTTAATTTTAATAAACATTGTTAATCTTAGAGTTATTATTGTAATTAAATACAAATGCATGATAATATTTTCATTATTAAAGGTTAAAAAAGTAGAAGATTGGATTAACAATTCTTCATATTTTGATGAAAAGAATAGTGAAAAGAGTTATCACACACTGACACCAATAAAAAGTAATGACAATACTATTATTAACATTGATGAAGACTGTTTGAATTCAGATCATTTGAGAGATCAATGGTTACCAAAAGTCTCAACTCATGATCATTTAATTGATGAAAATACAGATATCACTTGGGCGATAGAAAATTCCAATCCAACAGCTATTGGTAAATATTACACACAAAACTATTAATTCAATATTATGAATTTTAATATTGTTTGCATTTTATTTAGATGATATTGTAAATGGCATTGATTTTGTCCAAGGAAATGTGGAAAAAGCAGATAATTATAACTTTAATCAAGATAATGTAGTTAACTTGGTTTAGAAAACACATTATCAGCTCATGATCATATTTTAATTGATGAAAATACAGATAATATCACTTGGGCGATAGAAAACTCCAATCCAACAGCTATTGGTAAGTATTACGCACAAACTATTAATCAATATATAAATGTTAATATTGTTTGCATTTTATTTAGATGATATTGTAAATTACATTGATTTTGTCCAAGGAAATGTGGAAAAAGCAGATAATTATTTTAATCAAGATAATGTAGTTAACTTGGTTATAGAAAACACTCATTTGAAAACTTTGGTAGAACCTAATTAAAATTAACTTATTATTATTATAAGGTTGCTTTAATTTTTTTAATTTTAAAGGAGGTATTGAAAATTGTATTTCGCCTAACGATGAAAATGTACAGAACATTTCCCAAGAAGCTAGAAAACCCAAGAAACGTGTTGCTAAAGGATCTAGTAAAGAAATCGCAAAGAAAAAAAGAAATTTAGGACACAAATACACCACGGTTCACAATAAGGTAGTTAATGAAAAAACAATACAACCATCATGTAAGGACGAATGCCAACATAATGTTCGCATCACATAGATAAAGCCACAAGGGAAAATATTTTTAAAAAGTTTTGGTCATTAGGTGATTTGCAACAACAAAGAAATTTTATTCACAGTTGTATGGAAAACATAAATCCATTATATAGATATCCTAAGGGTTCTAACAAAAGAAATCTTAATCAGGCATTTTATTTTTCAGTAAATAATATTAATATAAGAGTTTGTAAAATATTTTTTAAAAATACTTTATCCATAAATGACCGTATGATAAGAACTGTTCTGTCAAAATTAAAAGATGGATTTGTTGAAAAAGACAAGCGTGGAAAACATTTAAATCACAAAAAACTAGATTCAGATATAAAAGATGGTGTTCGTGCACACATAAATTCTATACCAAGGATAGAGAGCCATTATTTGCGATCACAAACTACAAGAGAATTTATAGATGGTGGGAAATCTCTAGCTGATATTCATAGAGATTATGTAAATTTATGCAAGGAAAATAATCTTTGTTTTGCAAAAATTGATATTTACTCTAGAATTTTTAATAGAGAATTTAATATTTCATTTTTCATACCTAAAAAAGACCAATGTTCACATTGTGAAGCTTATAAAAATGCTGATGAAGTGCAAAAGGTCATGTTGGATGAAAATTATCAGTTACATTTACACGACGAAAGAACTTAGTCGAACAGAGAAAAAGAAAAAGATAAAATATTTGCATCAAATACTTCAAATAAAACAACTGTTTTATGTTATGACCTTCAAGCTGTATTACCAACTCCAAGAGGAGAAGTATCAGTTTTTTATTATAAATCTAAATTGTCAACATTTAATTTTACAATTTCCAATATTGTAAAGTCATCAACATATTGTTATGTATGGCATGAAGGTGAGGCTCACCGTGGTGTAAATGAAATAGGCTCTTGTGTGTGTATTAAGATATCTGTCAACAGAATGTGATGATCAAAATGTTATATTTTATTTGATAATTTGCTGGCCAAAATAAAAATAAATTTATGATAAGTTTATATTTATATGCCACTGCAAAACTTAATATAATTTCAATAACTCATAAGTTCTTAGTTGTAGGGCATACACAAAATGAGGGGGATAGTGCCCATTCTGTAATTGAAAAACAAATAAAAAAATCATTAAAATCAGGTCCTATATATATTCCATCTCAGTATGTCACACTTATCCAGATTGCCAAAAAAACTGGTACACCATTCACTGTTGAACAACTAAGCTCAGACGATATTTATGATATTAAGGATATTTCTAAAAATATTGGAGATAACTATACATTAAACACTAATGGAGAAAGGTTTATGGGAACAATATTAGAATTGTAAAAGTTGAAAAATGTCATCCCGGTATAATATTTTATAAAAACACATATGAAAATGATGAATTTATGAAAATTAATGTAAACATGAAGAAAAAAGGAAGAAGATCATCAGGTATACCTTACAACATAAAGTTGGCATATGCAGAGAAACCAAAAATAACAGAAAACAAAAAAAGAGATCTTTTATCCCTCTGTGATAGTAACCATATTCCTAAAGTATATCATTCATTTTATAAAAATTTGTAAGTATCTTCTTATATTCTTCTCATATTATACTTGTATTAATAAATATTACAATATTATGTCTGTTTTAATAAATATTATCTCAAAAGTATTATCTATTATTTTTTTAAATATATGTTTTGAACATAACCAAATTAGTAAACCTACACTTGGCAAAGGTAAAGTACATAGATACTTAAGTAGATAGGTACCTAAAATGTATCATGTAGTTATATAAAATGCAATAATAACAAATATTTACATACCTACCTATTAATTATTATTTTGTATTAAGTGTTATTGATCTTAAATGTGATCAAACAGGTTATAGGTTTTTAATGTTTTAAATAAGATTGTTATTACAAATTTTATTTTATGTGGCGTAAATCAAAATTTATTTTTCCAAGCAGAAATAACGACACAAGTCAATTGAAATCAGATTTCCAATAAAACGATAGTGAAATGGTACATAAATTATCAATTTAAGAATATAAAAGTAAACTATACAATATTAAGAATAATATAAGATTGAAAAAAGAAAAGTTCATCGAAATTCTAGTTATAGTGGCATAATAAAACATTAAAAGTCGATTTCCCAACATTTTGATTTTTTGATTTGTGTCACTATTCTTTCAGGGGTGCGATATTATGCCAGCTTCCAGACACAAATAAGCCATCTTTCAGAAGTGAACAACACAAATGAGTCTTGAATAACATCTCATCAGCACATAAGGTGCAGTCAAGAGCTTCAGTTTGAAAGTTAGACATTTTTAACTTGAAAAGTTAAAATAAAAAATCATATAATCCAGGGGTTATTTCATATTTAAGGCAACTCTTGTTCTTACTTATGGACAAATGAAAGGTAGATTGTTAACGCTAATTATTTCGGTATTCGTTTAGTATGTGACCTACAGAGTTAAAATCGAGTTTAGTATGTGACCTACCAAGACGATTATCTATATTATGTACGGGTACTGATCTATTAACAGGTAAGATGAATTTTTGAAATTTAAATAAAATACAAAAGTGTATTTCTAAAAATATAATTTAAATAAAATAAAACTATTTTATAACAACATAATTTTATGAAATCTATTGAATAGTTTTGACATACCTATTGCTGTTATAGGTACCTATGTGTCTTCATTCATTTTTTTAAACTCATTTTGACATTGTTAAATGTAATCCTGTATTATTTTATATTTGTATATTGTATTACTAATATATTAGTTAAATAATTATTAACATAATTTTATGATTTTTAATTTAACTGTTTTTACTTGTCCATAAGGGTTTCTCGTGTTGCATATTGTTTGAGATTGTACTACTGGGTGACAACAAATGTTTTTCACACACCGAGATAAAATTGAGTTTATTTCTCATCCTTCAATTGTTGGCGTACAAAACATTTCTGGTTATTTGTTCAGACCAAACCGACGAACCTAAATCATATTTATATAATTTTAGTAATCATACAAATTATATACACAGTGTGATCATGATAAGTGGAAACACTCAATAACCATGTGCAGGCTTCATGTATTTCAATTCTGCCTTTTTTGCAGACTAGTAAACAGTATTGAACACATTATAAAATAATTACACCATAATGGTAACAAGAATGATTCTTGTGACAGTTAATTTTGCGAATGTGCACAGTATTTTTTTTTTAAATGGCACGACCCATCTTTGACCACAAACTAATTTTCTTTGTATTTTTTAATTAATTTTAGTGGTTGAATTTCTTTTTTAAGTTAAAAAATGACCGAGTTATAGTAATCTGATTTTATGTTAACTTCGTATTTTATAATCTGTTTTACCCATGTATAAATAATTTGTGGTCAAAGATAGGTCTGTACCATTTAAAGTAAAAAAAATATTGTGCACATTCGCAAAATTAACTGTCACAAGAATCATTCTTGTTACCATTATGGTGTAATTATTTTATAATGTGTACAATACTGTTTACTAGTCAGCCAAAAAAGCAGAATCGAAATACATGAAGCCTGCACATAGTTATTGAGTGTTTCCACTTATCGTTATCACACTGTACACAGTTTAATAAAATTGTTTGATTAAATGTAAATATCTAGATTTTTCACTATGGAAATTATGATTATGTTCCAGTAGAAAAAGTGTAGTCAATACCATCATGTATTCCTAGACAAAATTTAAAAATATTATATTAAATATTTATTATAAATGGATCTCTATAAGAAATATTAAAAATCATATTGACTTACCAGGTAAACAAGTTAATGGTAGAGCTAAAATGTTTAGTGTACTTAGATTTCATTAATACAAAAACCCTTCTTTGTCAATCGTGATTTGTTAAACGTTGATAACAAATTATTAAATATAATTACGGTTATGGTCAGCTGGTACTGTTACCAATTTAAATATTGTACATTTGAGGTTATGTTTATAGATTTTATCCTAATCATGATTTAAGATATTACAATCTTATAGCGTTTTCCATCAGCTGACTGCACCAGTGTCCAGTCGACACCATGAATTTTGGCGGTGTAGAAAATTATAGGATACTGTGATTATGGTATCAGTTTTCGCGTGTAGTGTGGGGTTGCTACTACTGCCACGATAATATAATGCTCCAAACATATTACTCCGAATGTAAAATGCTACGAATACAAGTTATCCGATTATATACAACTACGAAGGTAGATCAAACTACTCCGATATTATTAATATTATATTATTATCATTGATAAACTGTAATATCAATTGATATTACCATAATTGATAATATTAGTGTTATTAATTAATTTATTTTAATGTAAACGGGATGAACATGAAGCCAATAACAAATTAATATTTATTACATTAGTAAACTTAAATCTATTTAGTTGACTGTAATGGCAGTAATATTCCGGCGTTGGGAAAGTAGCGTCCCCATCGCCCAGTACCCTTCATTGGGCGCTGCAATAGCCCCACTCTGGTCTTAAGTGATTGGAGTGGTCTGGCCCTCCAGGTTGGGGGTTGGGCGCTGGGTTAACAACCCAGCCTCGTAAAAAAACTTATGTTCAGGAACCAAACAAAAAGCCTCGGAATAGTGGAGATAAGGAAAACAAAAATGGAAACTGGAAATCGGAAATATCTTTGGGTACATGGAACGTTCGCACATTATACAGCACTGGAGCGGCACATACAGTGACGCAAGAAATAGGGAGATATAAACTTAAAATCGTGGCTATCCAAGAAATTAGATGGCAAGGAACGGGATCCTTGGACATTAATAATCATACCATTTTCTATGGGGACTGCGATGATCGACGACAATTTGGTACGGGTTTCATAGTTCATAAGTCAATGGTACCAAACGTAATGGAATTTAAGACATTTAACCCGAGAATATCACTATTAACAATTAAAGCATACTGGTTTAATCTCACAATTATTAGTGTTCATGCCCCTACTGAGGAAAAGACTCAAGAAGAAAAAGACGACTTCTATGATGAATTAACGAACGTAGTAGATGGGATACCTAATAACAGAATAGTGGTTATATTAGGAGACCTTAATGCAAAAGTAGGAAAAGAATTAATATTTAAACCAACCATTGGCCACCATAGCTTGCATGAAGTATCTAACAATAATGGCTTCAACCTAATCGACTTTGCAACGAGCAAAGGCTTAGTGATCAAGAGCACAATGTTTCCCCATAAAAAGATCAATAAGGGAACATGGAAATCACCAGATAGGAATCACACAAATCAAATTGACCATGTACTGGTCAATGACAGGTTCAAAAACAGTATTACGGATGTCAAAACGATGCGAGGAGCGGACTGTGACTCTGACCACTATTTGGTTAAGGTAAAAATTAAAGCAAGACTGAAGAGAATGGTGGCAACAAGGCCAATGGTAATAGACAGATATGATATAACTAAGTTCAAAGATGAAATTTTCTGTAAACGCTTTAAAAGTGAGATACACAAACGCAGCAGTGAATTAAATATAGATAATATAGACTCAATAAATAATATGTGGAGGAGGGTACAGGAGACAATAAAAGAAACATCAGCTGAAGTCCTGGGAAAACCAAAAAACACTAAAAAACCGTGGTTCAATGAGAGGTGTGAGAAAGCCCTAAATCAAAGGAAAACATTTAGAAACTTGTACCTTAATGACCCTTCCCATGAAGAAAACAAAACAAAGTATAATGAAAGCAGAAAAGAAGCAAGTCGAACCTTTAAGTATGAAAAAAGAGTCTATACGAAAAACATTCTGGAAGAAGCAGAAAAATATCACAACGAACATAATACACACCAATTATACAAAAAAATTAATACACTTAAGGGAGGTTACAAAAAATATGAAAAGTTCCTAGTAAAGGAAGATGGAACACTAATTACTGCACGATCAGATATTGTAGAGAGATGGAAAACGTATTTCGAACATCTGCTTAACTGCAACGACCCCAGAGAAACCTTTACTTGGAAAAGGACAGAACCCAACCTAAACGAATGTACAATACCGTCAAAACAAGAAATTGAATTACAAATAAGGCGATTGAAGAACTATAAATCACCTGGTGAGGACGGTATACAAGGTGAAATTATGAAAATGCTAGACGAAGATTCATTAACACATATACATAGGTTATTAACCCACATTTGGGAGCAGGAAGTACTACCAGAAGGTTGGAATGTCGCTGTCGTATGTCCAATTCATAAAAAAGGTGACCCAAAAATATGTAATAATTACAGAGGAATTGCCTTATTGAATGTGGTCTACAAGATATTGTCCTATTGCATTTTAGATAGGATTAAACCCATTGCGGAAGAGATACTGGGAGACTATCAAAGTGGTTTTAGACCCAACAGATTAACAACAGATCAAATATTCAGCTTAAGACAGATCATAGAAAAATCATGGGAATTCAATAAAAGCATATGTATACTATTTGTAGATTTCAAAAAAGCATACGATTCTGTCCACCGACATAGTCTAATAAACATATTAAAAGAGTTTAAGTTCCCGAACAAACTAATAAAATTAATTGAGGCCACTCTGCAAAATACAGAAATCAAAATAAAGGTAGCATCGGAATCGTCAGAACCAGCAACGGTTAGGACAGGTCTAAGACAAGGAGATGCGCTATCACCAATATTGTTCAACCTAATTTTAGAAAAGGTAATCAGAGCAACAAATTGTAACAATGGAATAGTATTGGGAAACTCGAACATAAATATCTTGGCTTATGCGGATGATATAGCGATATTAGGAGATACTGAAGAAACGGTTAAACAAGTATGCAGGAAACTCATCACGATGGCTAGTAAGGTCGGATTGGAGATAAACGACGAAAAAACAGAGTACATGATTGTAAGTCGACAAGACAGAGAATATCAACAAGGACAATCTATGAATGTAGAAGGGCATGTATTCAAAAGAGTCACACATTTCAAATACTTGGGGCACTTGATAACACAAGATAACGATCTGAAGATGGAAGTCAGTGCTAGGATACAAAAAGGCAACAAAAGTTTTTTTGGTCTTGGAAAAGTACTGAGTTCAAGAACATTATCGACAAACCTGAAGATACAAATGTACATGACCCTGATACGACCCATAGTACTGTATGCTGCGGAAACATGGCCACTTAGGAAAGCAGAAGAAACCAGACTTAAAGTATTTGAAAGGAGAATCTTACGGAAAATCTACGGCCCATGCTTTGACACAAACACAAGTGAATGGCGTAAACGTCATAATAAAGAACTCGAAGAGGTGTTCCAGAGACCGAACATCGCGAATGAAATCAAGAAAAGAAGATTAACCTGGGCAGGACATGCATGGCGGAGAGTAGGATCCATAGTCAGAACAACAATCGAAGAGAACCCGGTCGGTAAGAGACCCTTAGGAAGACCACGCTTACGCTGGGAAGACTGTGTAAAAAGGGACGTGGAAAACATTGAACCAGAGATACCATGGAGAGTAGTGGCAGAAAATAGAGATAGATGGAGAGAAATTTGTTTGGCGGTATGGTCTCAATGACCGAAAACCAAAAAAAAAAAAAAAAAAAAAAAAAATGGCAGTAATATAAACACAAAAACAAATAAAATAATAATAATATCTTGAATAATAAAAAAAAAATATTATAAAATAATATATATACCTAATATAATACTTATATGTATAAAACCACTGAACCATAGGTCACGGATGATATGCAAAACATCGAATTTTGGTTGGATGATTATTATAAGAAAGTATTTAACTTGTATATTCCTATATTATAGGTTTTGAAATTGGAATATGTACTAGATTAGTGATTACGTACCTACAGGGCCCAAGAGAGAAATTATTCAAAGGGCCTCTCAAAAAGCATTTCTACATATTACCTACACAAATTCTAATGATCTTTCGTTGTAGTATTTCTAGTGGTCTAACAGTGTACTCATTTATACCTTTCCCTAGCCAGAGATGTAAAATTTCATGTTTTCACTGACTTGTTGAAACTTTTCAAAAAAATTTAAACTTATGATTTAATTTGTTTTGTATATGATTCAATAGCTTTTTTACACATCTAAATAATATTATAAAATTATTTAAAAATGATTTACCTATGTAATGCAACTAGTAGATGCTGGCTATCTTATTTGCATTTAAGTGGTAATCATTGAATACTAATAATAATTGTATCAAAGCGGTGTTTAATTATTTATATTCCTAGTAATTTATAGATTTTCCAATAGAAACTAATATTAACTTTTATGACTGTACCAAACTTAGAAATCCATTCATGAAGTGATACTATATACTTAAAATAGGGAATATATTTTTCAAAAAACCTAAAAATGGTGGATGATTCCTACATTACATGGTTAAATTAGTAACAACGCGAACGCTGGTGGCGGATCGGGGTGAGATTTCGGCCCGGGGAAATACAAAGAATAACTGCCCACTTACTAATTTACCAAATATTTAATTTTAGCCAACATAATATAATTATGTATTACTATTTTAACATAACTACAATTTTTTTAACACATTTGGCGAGATATTTAATTTATATAAAACTTTATTCGTAGTACCTATATACACATCGATATCAAATTTATTTTTATTTTTGAACAGTTTATGTTTACACATTTATAATAGTACTTATAATTACTTATAGGTACCTACCTATATAACACAGTAAAAGTGAATAATTTAAACTACTAATTTTACGATTTTGTGTTTAATAAGAAAGGTTATTACCTATTCAATAATATTTAATAATGCGCTTTTATAATTAAATAAGAGCTTATAATTTACTTCCACTTAATATACCTGATAGGTAAATTAACAGAATCAACACGCAAAATCTATGTGTATCTTTTTATTTTCTAAAAAAATGCTATATATTACATTTGCTGTTTTTGCTTTTCGAAAAATACTATATTTTTGCTTTCTGTCACTCATCGTTGTGTCTGTACTGAATCGCCGTAAAAAAGTCCGAAGTAAAAAAGTCCTAGTAAAAAAAGTCCGGTGAATATTTTATTATATAGTATATACATTACTAATATTTATATTCAATGATTATAATTATGTACTTAGTATAATAGTTAATAACATAAAATATACATACAGAGTCGGACTGGCCCGGACCGCTAGTCCGCAATTTTCGGACGGGGCCCGGGCTTAATATTATGGTAATTGGGGCCCCCTGGTTTTGTACCTACTAATATTTTTATTACTCGTTAATTCGTAGAGTAAATAGAAATACAAAATAAACATTTTTCTTTTTTTCAAATCTGGAAATGTATTTTTGCTTACAATTTTGAGATGTTAATTAATTATAAAAATAATAAAAATTATCATTCTACGAATTTAATAGCCGTCTATATACATACAAACAAGTATTATTGGTTATAAATAGTGTAAAATTGTTGAGATTATTAAATAATATTATATTATATTTATACGGGCGTATGACTTGGTAATCACTGATTGTAACTGAATTATTCTATTTTGGATAAGAATTGTACTCGGGCACATGAAGGCCGCAGCCCGCAGGGTTATAAATAGTTTGTAAAGCCAATAATATGTTTTTATAAACAAGCCGTTCTAAATTCAGAATTCTAATCTATGATAAATAATTATTAATATTATAATCAAATAATCAATGATACAAATTACGAAAATAATTTATTGTTCAACAACGTTCATTGTTCATTTATTTTGTTTTGAATATGTTTATTTGTGCTCATGGGCTCATGGTATTTAAACTAAATTAAAAGTTTTTAATGCTACATTGTCTGTTGAGATTATTACTTCTTCGTGACGTCTTGTAAAGTTGTATCTATTAACTATTATTATTTTAACTGTAATTCGTGATGTATAAAAGAAAATACAAAGCTGGTTCAGAAAAAAGAAAGGAAAAAGAAAAGCAGAAATTGCTTAAATGTGCCTATGACAAAAGTCAAAAAAAACTTAGTTTTTCCTCAAGTGTGAAAGGTAAGAATATTTTATTTTATTTTCTAATATAACTAGGTAGTTAAAAATATAAGACTAATATATTAATAGTCACTATCCATAATATCACTATACAAGAATGAAGAAATATAAATTTTAAAGTTTCTTTTTTGAATCTATAAAGTATTATATAAATATTAAACCTATATATGTGTGCTTACAATTTTAAGATACAATTGAAAGTACAGTTTCTACTGAATCACTATCCATTGATATGAACCCAATTTCAAAATTAGCTACTTCTACTATTACTACAAGTAATTTATATTTAAAATTTAATTTTTTGAATTTATAAAATATTCTAATATAAAATCTAATAAAGTGTGTTTTCAATTATAAGATACAACCGAAAGTATGGTTTCTACTGAATCACAGTCCATTGATATGAACCCAATTTCAAAATTAGCTACTTCTACTATTACCAAAAGTAATTTATAATTAAAATTTAATTTTTGAATCTATAAAATATTCTAATATAAAATCTAATAATGTGTGTTTTCATTTATAAGATACAACCGAAAGTATGGTTTCTACTGAATCACTGTCGACACTGTCCATTGATATGAATCCAATTTCAAAATTAGCTACTTCTACTATTACCACAAGTAATTTATATTTAAAATTTATTTTTTTGAATTTATAAAATATTCTAATAATGTGTGTTTTAATTTATAAGATACAACCGAAAGTATGGTTTCTACTGAACCATTGTCGACACTGTCCATTGATATGAACCCAATTTCAAAATTAGCTACTTCTACTATTACCACAAGTAATTTATAATTAAAATTTAATTTTTGAATCTATAAAATATTCTAATATAAAATCTAATAATGTGTGCTTTCAATTATTAGGTGAAACTGAATGTATTTCTGATATGGAGCCAAATTCAATATCAGCTGAATCTACATTAACTTCTAGTAGCTTAGCATTTTTTATTAGACCCGCTAGTAATGAATCAGTAGAAATCAAATTAGCTTTTTTAAAAAGTCATCCCATTCAACCTCTTGTTTTAAGTAATGATAAACTTCCATTTGATCCTCAAAAAATGTATTATCAGACTTTAAGTGATTCTCAAAAAGTTCAGCGCAAATGGTTATCTTATTGTTCTTATAGTAAAAGAATATTTTGTACTACATGTATGACATTTTGTCCACGACGTGAAAATATTAGCAATTTAGTAACTGGATTAGAAGTCTTAAATTCAAAAAATGTTTATGGTACAGTTAAAAAACATGAACAATCAAAAACACACGGTGAAGCAGTTTCTGCTTTATTACAAGCTAACTTAAACAAAAATATTGAGAGTTGTATTAATATTAATTTAAGGGAAATTCATTCCAAAGAAGTAGAATTTAACCGTTTGGTCATTAAAAGGCTCATTGATATAATAATGTTTATTGGTAGGCAAGGATTAGCTTTTCGTGGTAAAGATGAAGCAGCTTATAGCTTAGAGGATAGGACTATTAATCATGGAAATTTTTTGGAACTAGTATTGCTTATTAAAGATTATGATGTTGTATTGAATATGCATGTTAAAAATTGTATTGAGTTAAGTAAAAAACGTAAAGCTGGAGGTAAAAAAAATAATAATACTCTTTCTCAGACCCGTGGTAGAGGATCTTTAGTAACATTTCTATCAAATAATATTTATAATTTAATAATTTAATTGCAAAAGAATTTTCTGAAATAGATTTAGATATGAATAAAATTGTAGGTTGCTCTTTTGATGGGGCATCTAATATGAAAGGTGTTTATAATGGCTTGCAATCACATTTAAAGAAAAATGCGAATCCTTCATGTATATATACTCACTGCCTGGGTCATGTATTAAATTTAGTTATGGTAGATTCATCAGAATGTTGCAAAAATGCTGAATTTCTCTTTGGGTTAGTTCAACAATCAGCTACTTTTCTTTTAGATTCTCATAAAAGAATGAAAGTATGGTCAGATTTAACTAAACAAACCCATAAAAGTCATGATAAACTTAGAAAATTGAACTTGATTGGAGCAACTAGGTGGTGGAGTAAGGACAAGGCATTATCTTCTATAATTCAGTTTAACGAGCCTAATGTCAAGGATTCCCGATTTTTGTTATTCTTACATTTTTTATTGGAAATAACTTCTAGTGAATCAAAATTTGATGCAAAAACTAAATACACGGCTCATACACTTTTACAAAATTGGTCAAAATTTGAAATTATTTTAACTGCAGCTATTTACCTTGATATTTTTACTATAAGTTTTCCTGTATCAAAGTTTTTACAATCACGCTCATTAAATTATCTAATAGCTTTTAATATGACAACAAATTTACTAAATCAAATTAAAGAAAAAAGATATAATGGCGATGAAATATTTAATAAACTTATTTCTGATGTTCAAAATTTTATAACAAAAATTAATAAGGAATTAGAATTAAATGATATAGATTTTAGAATAAAAAATAAGTTTAGTAAGAATTCTGTAAGTAGAGTGCCAAAAATAAATAAAATGCCTGGTGAATTAGCATCTGATGAAAGACCTGACGTTTCCACAGAAAAAAGGTTTAAAGTTGAAACATATAATTATATCCTTGATATTATGATTAATAGTATGGAAAAAAGATTTGTTAGCAATTCAGAATTACTTAAAGATTGTATTTGCTTAGACCCTAAAAATTTTAAAAATATTAAAAGTGGTTTACCTGAAAACTCACTATTAAAACTTTCTGAATTGACAAAAATAAGTGTACATGTTTTAACATCTGAACTCCAACAATTTGCAATTCAATATGATACAATAACTAAAAATTTTAATGATACATTTTCAAAAAATGATCTATCTTTTGACAATGACTCCAACTCTGAATCAGAACTAAACACAGTTTGGAATGCAATACGTGTAATAATTGTTTAAGATGCGCTTTTAATATTTTGTACGAAATTGTTCAACAATCAGGCTCTTTTAATAATATATACTTGGCATATAAATTTGTTTCGACATTACCATGTACACAAGTTACATGTGAACGTATATTTTCCAAAGTTAAAAACATTAAAACTAAATTAAGATCATTAATTTCTCAAGATATTATGGAAGCTTTGTTAATGATAAATATTGAAAGAGATTATGTTGTTGATAAGGAAATTGTTGTAAATACTATTGCTAAAAGTTCAACTGAACTATCAAGGTTATTGATTTGAGATGTTATTCATATGTATTGTCCAATTTGCTTTACCTACCTTTTATATCTTTAATATTAATTTAAAAAAATGTATTATTATAAAAATGATGTACTTATTGACATTTGTAAGTTGTAATTAAAATAAATATGAAAATATGACACAATTTAAATCGGTGTTTTTCTTTATAATGTTTAATGTCACAGGTGGTGTAACTTTTTTTCCGGGCTAATCAAAACATTTGCCATTTGCCTATTAGGGCCTTAGGGGCCCTTTTTTCCAAATCGCGGACTGGGCCTTTTCGAGCCAGTCCGACACTGTATACATAATATATCAATTAAATATTAATTAATTAAATTGAGTACCTATTAACTATCGTCATAATATAAAATATTATACAAAAAAAAATTCAATGATTATAATATTATGTAGTTAGTATCATAACCTAATAATGTATGTTGAAGGGTATATGCATAACCACCCACAACTATTTTGGTGCCTTTTTCGTTGATTTGTATGATTTCTGACATTTCTGACATTTTTTCAGGCACTTACGGAATGTCGAACTATACTAACAAAACGTCGAACTATACTGACAAAAATCACAACTGTTCAGTTACCTATGTACCTACGATATGTAGTTACACGGTGGAGTATGTCCACCACCTATAGATAATAAATATCTCTATCTATATTAACTAGGTATATCGGATGTATATCAGATATAGGTACGAGTAAAACTCGACAAACCAGATAATTAAGATAAAAGAAATGGTATTTCATTATTACATGCAACTAAAAGTCAAGCAGTGTTCAAAGTCCAAAAAGTAGTTATTGGTACATACCTACGAGATTATTTATTAATTTTGTGCGCGTCGCCGGGCGGCATTTTTCTCCGGGCAAGTCACGATTAGGTTAGATACTTACTGGTGCCCAATTCGAAAATTCTGCCATAAACCCTAATCTAACCTAACCCAATGCCCTATGTTGCCGCGGGTTACCCAATAAAAAAAAAAAAATTATTAATTTTGTCAGGTAAATAATTTAGTTACAATTTATATTTATACTAATTGGAAGTTTGATTGTGCATCACATCATGATAAAGAAAATGATCATGCATCACATGGTATTTTTCCTTTTACCTAATTATATGTACCGGACTTTTTCACCATGGACTTTTTATATTTTGGACTTTTCCACCGTTGACTTTTTATACCTCGGACTTTTTAACCACGGACTTTTTATACCTTAGAATTTTTAACCACGGACTTTTTTTCCTAGGACTTTTTGGTAGTATACCGTCTGCAATCCACCGTAGCCCGTAGGTAGATTACCTACCTGATATACTGTTGCATACTGTCCACAATCCAATTCGTATTATCGTATTTTGAAAAATCGGAAAAAAAATGCGTACCTAATAGGCATTTAAGAATTTTAATTTTAATATACATAGTTATTTGAAAAAGTGGCCTAACGGGAAAACTCCCGTGAATTCCCGGTGGTCCAATCCGTCCCTGGTTATATCCCTCGAATATTTTTGGGCCTTTTTTCGAGTAGGCATCGAGTACCTATGAGTTTCGTATTATGGTTGGTACCATAAATGCGCAGGTTATGCTAAAGTAATTTTACTCTTATTGTGGACTGTAGATTATAATAATAAATAACAATTGAGTCACGATTTAACTTGATTTTTCAAGATATTACGTTTACAATATTATGCGAGGTGTAGGTACACCAATAATAACGAAGACCTCGAGACTACGACGATGACTAAAAAGTAAAAACTATTACTACAAATCATGACATTTTCACTGGTTGCTTATATTAGCATATTTTGCTATACACGATAACATTTTCAAAATATTTTAACTTGGTTTTTTAGGTCCACTTTTTTAGGTATTTTCTCTATAGATGACAATGAAATTAGTTTCGTTGGGTCAAAAAGCTTTAAAATGCAATACAAGATTCCTCATAAGTTTGTCTACCTTAATCAAAAAAAGAAATGTCTACAAGCAAATCAAATAAAATTTTTTGAGCGTTTGAAGTTCAATTTTTGTGCAAGATTGAATATTCACTAGATTTCTCATGTAGCGAATTTGTTATTTTGTTGTAATTTAAAATCGAATAACTTAATGAATTATTGTCATTCAGGATTTTACATAATTTATTATTATATAAGAGAACAGGCCTTTTTTATGTTCAAATTTTATGTACAATGACTACGGAGGGGCGGCATTGCATATTATATTATGTCGTGTATCCACTTTCAATGGATTTTTCTTCCCGGCCACTCGCCGATAACATTATGATTGAAATTACTGTCGGGCGGCAGTTTCACTAAATCCGTCGACCGTCGACCGAATTATTAAAATAATATTGACATCGACATACCGACGATATAATATACGATAACACGATGTTACAATATAATATATTTTCAATTACTTATATACATTTTTATTTTTAGATAATTATAATTTATCTAGCGGTATCGGACTCTCCTGTGACGAGCCGCCCCGGGTATTATTGGGCACAAAACGGCACAACGTCAACCAAGTGAAGTGTTTATTTACATATATACGAATTATTGTACATGCCTGTTGTACATGTTTCGTCTCGACGACGGATTTCGTACGGCGTGGCGGGGGATGGGGTAGTGGTAGCGGTAAGTGATGACATTGTTTCCGTGGTGCTACCATGTACTATTTGAAACGCATAAAATCTAAATATAGTACAAGACGTTTATTACGAACATTGTATTATTCTGTTACGAATTACGATGCTTTATATAAGTATATAACGATACGTCGATGTCCCGTGTACAACGATTCCCAGGCATAGGGCTGCGCGATTATTTTATTTCCATATAATCGATATGTAGGAAATTATTTCGATTATAATCGGTATAATCGGTTATTTTTTTTACACATAAATTATGATCGATAATTATCAGTCAACAAATTATAATCGATTATAATCGATACTTAAATTATAATCGGTTAATATTTACTCATAAATTATAATCGATATTAATCGGTACGTATTCTATAATCGGTTATAATCGATACTTTAACTATAATCGATTATTATTTACACATAAATTATAATCGATATTAATCGGTACATATTCTATAATCGGTTATAATCGATATTTAAACTATAATCGGTTATTATTTATAAATACATTATAAATGATATAAATCGGTAGGTACATAAAACAAAATTATAATCAATACAATTTTAAAACTATGGTAATAGTATGCACGTTTGACGTTTGTAGAGGCTAGAGCTACATAAATTGTTTTTTTTTATGATTATTTTGTTAAATATTTCTATTCCTATTATTAGGTAACTATAAAAATTGTAATTTGAAATAATAATTTCACTGTAATGTCAACTTATTAGGGAAAATACTTTGAAAGTTAATAGATTCAAAATACCTATATATTTTAATGTACCTACCTATTGGCTATTGCCTATTATTATTGAAAAAATAAAACATTAAGTACAAATCATTATTAATATATTTCCTAAATATTTAACTTTGACAGTATTTGAATTGTATAATAAAACCAAAACATTTAAATTTATAAAAACAATAACATTTTTCCTATATGATCAAAAAGTAATCTCAGTTACCTATATTTTTTAATTTTAACATACTAAAAAACTGAATTATATTTCTGAGATCCACTACTTTCAATAACAGATAACTTTCTGATTTTAAAGTTTTAAATTTGATTTATGTGAGCAAAAAATGTGGTTCATACTAATCTGACAAAGTTGAAATATAATTTTGTATTAATATGCATTAGGTCAAACCATAATATATAAATAAATATTCAAAGCATAGAAAAAATAATTGACATGTATTAACCTATAACGTTTTCCAAAAAAAAGGGTACAATACCATGTACTTAACTATTAAGTCCTATTGTTTAGGACATTGTATCTGGTCACTATAAGTCCATAACTTTCCAACCATAGTCTATAAGTATGTTTAATGAGTAGGTAATATTAATTTTAAAATTGTTAATTTATTTTGCTGTTCCTAGAAAAAATTGTAAAACTTTTTTAATGTATAATTTATTTACTATTCTAGAACAGAAATAACAATGAAAGATTATCTTAGTAAATACTAGAATAATAGGTACTACATAGTAAATTTATAAAATATTAAAGTACAACTTGACCAACTTATATTGTAAATAAATGAATTTAAATTAAATCAAATTCCTCATAAATATTAAAATAAAATCATACTGTGTTGTAAAATCATAAAAAATAAAATAAAATAATTAAAATATTGGTTTAGGGACATAGTCTTTATTCATTGTTAAGTATATGAGCTGGCTTGCATGTTCATTGCTTAAAGATGATCTTAGATCTGTTAGAATACAGCCACCTTTGCTGAACACACGTTCAGAGGCTACACTTGTAGCTTGCACTGTCAAACATTTTTCTGCTAATAAAGATAACATTGGATATGTATCTTTATTCATATTCCAGTGGTTCTTGATCGAAGTTACAATTTGGTATTGTAAGGTATAAGTTTAACTCACTTTCAATCTTCATTCTTAGGGTAATGGTAATTTCCTGAAATCATAAGCATTCATAATTAATATAGTTTTTTAAGTGTTTGTATTTATGAATATAGATTTGCAATTATTACTTGAATATTATGAACATTTTCAATTTCTGGAATGCAAAAAATTGCTGATATTCCTGTTTTCCTTTTTTTTTGGCCATGTGGTTGACTCCTATAACTTCTATCAGATGTTTCATTGTTTGTACTTTTTTTTAAATTTGTTTCACATAGTTCAATTATTTTTGTGTTTAATTCTGATACATCATCATGTGGTATAAATTTAATTTTAAATCTAGGGTCTAAAGTGGAACAAATCATTAAAGTTGTATTATTTGTATAACGCCTGTCTAGAACATCAATAATAGCCGAATACATATTTTGAATTAGTGGTCTGTTCAATTCTGTGTCTGTTCGTTCTACTAATTATACGTTCTACTGATAATTTCAACTTGAGAGAAGACACTATTGGAAGTATTGCTGAGCCTGTCACATATGAATCACCTGCCAAATTGTCTGTTATCTCACGAATTGGTTGTAAAATTAATTTAAGGTTCTTCAATATACTAACATCAGACTCTCGAAAAATTAAATTTGTATAGTTACCATTTTTATAGGTACAAAGAAAACTAGCAAGTCCAAGATCTTGATCAATTATAACGTTTATTAATTCTAACATCGACCACCACCTAGTCTTGGAATACGATGGAAATTTTTTTTTTGGAAGACTAAATCTTTCTTGAACTATTTCCATTTCTCTAGCAGCTTTCGAGCTATGCGCAAATATATTATGGATCTATGGAACTTTATTTACAACATCCTTCACACTATCCAAATTTAAAATAACTGAAACTCCTATATTTAGAGCATGACCAAAACAGTCCACATGTGGTATACTCAAATTGTTGACAGCCTTTAACATATTAGAGCCGTGGTCGGTTGTAATCGAACATATTTTCCAGTCTGGTATTTCATAGTCCAAAATGAACATTTGTAAAACATCTGCAATATTGTCTCCTGTATGGTCTTCAGATAACTCAATACAACCCAAACAGGCGGAGTTTAATTTGAAATTAGTATTAAAGTGACATGTCATTGCAATAAATGGTTTGTTTGAACTTGATGTCCAGCAATCTGTAGTAAAAGATACATAATTTGCTTTTTCTATAATTTGTCCGACATTATTACGTGTTTCTATATAAAGATTAGGAATTCGAGATTCTGTTACTGTTTTTCGACTAGGAAGTTTGTAACTTGGATTTAATGCGTTGACAAAAAGTTTAAAACCTTCTTTTTCCACCACATTATACGGTGTCATACTAGTAGCAATAAAGTATGCAAGGGCGTTATCAATTTTAATTTTAGAGGTTTTATTCAGAGTGAATTGCGTCATTTTTGTTTGCTTATTTGTTATGTTTGAACTTGACTCTTCAATAATAGTACTAGTAGTTGTAGATGGATTAAGTGAATCAAAAACAAAAGGTTGAACAAAACTTGAAGTTGATGGATTTAAGTCTAGTTCTGAATTTGAAGAAGTTTGTGTTGAATTCGGTTCATCAATAAATCTAATAAAAATATTATAATATACTATAGGGTTTTAAAATTACATGAAATATTTAATTTCTATGAAAAACAAAAACAAAAATGTTATTATATGTACATCTTAATGTTAATAGCTGTCAACTTGCAAGTGAAAATTTTTAAAAGTTGTTTTATTGTATGAAAAAAGACTGGGAATTAACGCGTTAACAAGTTTAAATTAAGTTAATTTAACTTTTTAACTTTTTAACTTAATAAGTTTATTTTGTTTTATTATTATTAATTTAAATATTAACTTATTGAATACAAAGAATTAAATTGTAATTAACTGAGTTAATTTTATTTACATACCAACAAGTTAAGTTGATTTCAATTTTCAATATTTATTATTATGTAATTTGTTTTCATCGTATAAAATGTAAATACTAAATAAAATGTCAATAATATTATTCAATTATGAATGGTTAATTATTTATCTATCCACTATAATTACTATTTATGTATGTTGTATTTTTACTATTTACCATAATATTAAGATAATACAATATACAAATATAATATAATACAAATATTAACTAGCAAATCAGATAATAATGTTTTTAATTTTATAATTCTATATTAATATAATAATAATATAATATAATATTTTACTTTTTTATCTGTGAAGCTTTTAAATAATGCATTATTGTTATTTATTTTTTTTTAAATATTTAATTATATTGGGTCTACAAGAGCGTTTTAGACTTTTAGCTATTTAATATATTTAATAGGTATATTTTTATAAAATTTATAATTTAAGGAATTTAAAGTTAAGTGTATAATATAATTTTATTATTATGAAATTGAAAATAATGATGAAATACTTAAGAGTATTTTCATTCATTCAACATAATAACATATTTTAAAACTCCTATAAAAAAATGTTTGATGTTTATTTAACAAACCTAATTTATAACCATTAGGCATAACACATAAACATATTATAGTTATTTATTATAGTAAGCTTATAGTAAGCCTTAAAGTTGATAATTGATAAGTTATTCATAATCAATGTTGTCTTTGTGTACCTAATTAATATACACAGATTTCTATATTATCTATACATATAAGGAACTAGGTACCATTATAATTTATATTTTATTTTTTTATTTTTTTATTTAATTGAGTTATTATACGGGTTTGGACCCAGTTACATGAATTAATTTATTAATTTAATAGCATTCTAAATTATTTACATTGTTATTAGTGAAGCTCGCTCAGGGATGACTGCCATTTTGTTAGTTGGCATACACAAAATCCAAATGGATAAGGAATAAATGGAATTATATATTTTTTTAAAGGTAAAATAATAATGACAAAATGATCTATATCAAATATTATTTTTTTTTGTTACAACTTACAAACATCAACTTAATGTTGGTAAAGAGATTTTGCCAAAAATATAAGTTTGGTCATACACTCTACACTCATACTACAGAGGTGCAGAGTGCAGATTGAAAAATTATGCAAATTAGTTGTGTTAAGTATTTTTGTCACAAATGTGTTAATGCATGAAAAAAAAAATACTTTGCCCGACTGAGCTTCTAGATTCTAGGGAAAATATAAATTGTTTACTTACTTATTGTCATTATCTGCTATATCAAGATCAGGAGATTCAGGTGTATCAGGTCCAGCTATTCCTCTTCGAAGACGATCTAGTTCTATATATTTGTTCTTGTGTTTAAATTTTAAATGGTTCCATAGATTGGTTGTGTTTGAACCAGAGTTGGCATATTGTTTACCACATATTTTACATACAACTTTTATGCCATTTTCATGTTTGGTGAATACTTGCCATACTTCACTCATCTTGATTCTTGGGTTCGTTTATAAAATCTTAATAAGTTAATAAGTTATTATTATACATTTAATACAAGTTATGTTTAAATTAAAATGCAAAAAATAATAAATAATATTTAGATTTCTAAGCTAACGCCGTACTTACCTTTTTTAACTAATAAATAATGTCGACTGTCGTTACTTTTACACAAATCACAATAATTCAAATGCGAATCCGAGTGTCCTACTCCGTTCACTTCAACGTTAATTGTGAGAACTGAGAAGAATAACTGCAGCAATGCAGCATGTAGAGCATATTATTATTATTATATTTATAAATACAATGTTTTATCAATAATAATTCTATCAGATTTTAAAAATAAACACAATACTCGTCAGTCGTCACGTTCATAATAATGGTAAATTGGTAAAAGAGCGATTATAAGCTATTAATATAAATACTTGAATAATACAAGCGACTCCATGTATCGTTGACTGTTATGAGGACATTGTTTTATTTAGTAATCTATAAATAATGTCTCGGGCCCTCGGCTATAGTTAATTTTCAATTATAATCGGTTCTTTTTTCATTAACCGAATTTTATTATAATCGATTAATAATCGACTTGATTATAATCGATTAATAATCGACTTGATTATAATCGCGACTTGATTATAATCGATTAATAATCGACTTGATTATAATCGATTAATAATTAACTTATTTTTCTGAAAATTAAATAAAATCAAAATATTCACATTGTACTGGTATGCATCATTATAGCCATATTTTGGCATTTATAAAGAGTTTATTTTTATTATTTTTTAAGTACTTATTGTGTTCTATATGTATTATGATTTTATTTTCATATACCTAAGGTTTATGTTGTGCGTTTGTGACATAAATTCATAACTGTACATGCTACATATATTGATTAATTACAATTGTTAAATAGGTACAATTAATTTTTTTTACAACTTTTTCAAATTATACTGTCGTATATGCACTTTCCAGTGATATACCTCTATCGACACTTGAGCAACCAAGAGACCATAAATTAACCGGTTACAGTTTGGCTCTCCTAGACGTCGATATCGCTACCTTACTGTTTAGACTTTCAATCTTCAACGACCATAAATTAATCGGTTTCAGATCAGATTGAAAGAATACAATTAACGTAGGACTACCTTCACCGTTTATACTTTAAATCGTCAACGACCATAAATTAATCGGTTTCAGATCGGATTTAAAGCGTACGTAGAATTGCGTGGCTACTCAAACAAAACAAATAATTTTCGGGTCGGAAACACTTTTATTAAAAATGTAAAACAAATATAAATAATTCAATAATTATTTAAAAACACTTAGTCTATACCACGACTGTCGCACCCGCGTTCTCGCTGAAACACCAGCGAGAACGGGACTCTCCGTGCCTGCGCGTCCGGTGGTGTTATATAGCAAAATAATTATTGCTGCCGCAGCACATCTTGCTTCATTGGCCTGACCTATGTTAATAATTCATAATAAAAATGTTCCCACCTATATTATATTTAATTATAGTGACGACTGTCTACATATACGACAATACCTTTTTACCATACGTTATGTATTTCTATAAAAAGTTACATTATTATGTGAATCATAAATATGTTCCGTTAACACTATACTATTCAAAATTAGCATCTATATCAATAAAATTGCATAAAGATAGTTTAATTCACCACTAGATGGCACATAATTAAAACATCATATAGCAGCAATAAAATATCTTTAACTTAACTAGCATTTTCTTGGCTTAAAATGGAATTCAACAATTCAATAACAAAAAAATTACATTATATATTAGTCTAACACTTAGAAATAAAGAAAAAAAATGATAAACATCAACACACATTCAACACAAAACATGTAAAAATATACTACTAACATGCACAGTCCAATACCACTAAAGATAAGACAGACAATAATTAAATGAAAATCTCATACAGTGTAAGTATAATTCATACTCTATTATATTTACACGAAATCATCATTAATAATTTTTGGAAGCCGCCAGGTATGGTGGCTAAAAATACGTACAACACAGAAATACAAAATATAAGCACTCACCAAAATAGTCACCTGGCGCTTTCGTGCACTAAGTACGGTTACTTCAAAAGCCAGGGAGCTCTTGAATTTTATCTCGTCGGATAGTAAATTTTCCTGGCTTTCCGAATATCTATGTTAGGTCCTTCGACTCCTTCCAGAACACTGCCGGAAAAATCAAAAACCACGCGCGCGTATACGTTTCGCGTCATACCGGCATTAGTCACCTGGTGCATTCGTTTACTAAGTACGGTTACTTGAAAAGCCAGGGAGCTCTTGAATTTTATCTCGTCGGATAGTAAATTTTCCTGGCTTTCCGAATATCTATGTTAGGTCCTTCGACTCCTTCCGGAACACTGCCAGAAAAATCAAAAACCACGCGCGCGTATACGTTAGGCGTCGTATGGGTGTCGTGTATAGTGCTATGTCCTGGCTTCGCGTTTAGGCGACCTTATAATATTTCGTGAAGAATCTTTTACTGCTATCTTGTGGTTAGAAATAGAAGTAGAACATACAAACGGCAATATAAACATTGTGCGCCTAGAAAATACCGTAATGCAACCGAGCATACAAGTTTTCTTATCACCAAAAATAGTCACCTAGCTTTGGTCACCCAACTTCACACTCGTCTGACATACCGTCTTCGCTCAGAATCGTTTTTCTTATACAATGATATTATATCATTGAATTCAAATTTAATAGCATCCATTATACAGTGACCCACTTGTAACCTACTGTACAGCAGAGCGACATCCACTTACCCACCTTTTTTAAACATGAATAGGTACTTAACTATTAATATTTGTAGGTGTGTTGCCAAACATTTTAATAAAATAATTTACTATTATAAGTTATGGTTATCACACAATCGGTATAATTACCCTACTAAGATTACATTTATAATAAGTTTTTTAGTACCTACCCTAGAAGGTACAAATACTTTTGCTAGGTACTTGTATTTTGGAAACGTATTAAAATATTAGATATACCTAATACGAGGGTTATATTATGGTTATTAGATTAACTAAGGGCCGTTCTTACGACGTCCGGTTAAAGTTAACCGACACTTAACCGGAAGAATTCTGCCGGTAATAAAATCTGTTATCAGTCGGTTAGCGTTAACCGACACTTTACCGGACATTGTAAGAACGGCCCTAAGAATTTATGAAAAAACATGACATGACGACCATAACTATAATTAGGTATATGGTCTATAATTTAACATGATAAAATATTATATAGTTCCAAAATATTTGTCTAGGTTATGTATTCATGCATTGTTTATTGCATAATAAAAATATCTAGGTAGGTACCTAACTTAGTATATTATATCAACTGTATTATAATGCTTGCTAGAAACTAATATATAATATTTAATAAATTAGTATTTGATTTTTGGAAAATTTAGTTTGGCTCAATAATATAATGATTAATGATTCTTATTTTGATAGTCAAAGTGTGATATTAAATAAAAATTAGCCCGAAAACTAGCTGTAGTCTAAGCTAAACTATCTGAAATAGTAAATGTATATTTGAAGATAATTGTTGAGCTGTTACCTAGTTACATAATATATTGTGTATTAAGAATCTTAAAGTTTAAACTACGACCAAACGAAATAAATAATAGGTAATATAAAATAGACTTAAATGTAAACTGAAATTGACCGACTAATGACTAAACTCTTACAACTAAAATTTTAATTAAAATAAATAATAGATAATATTACTCACCAGATCACCACTACCTATTAGCATAAAATAAAACGTGAGACGTGAGTTCTGACTTTCTGAGTATAACACTATATAGTAAATAATAATCAGTGTAATACTGTAATAACTGTAATTCACTCTACACTCTGGAGCCGTTCAGAGGTTGTGACTTGTGATTCAGTGGCCGGTGGGATATTATCAATGTACTTCATGGTTTGGGTTTTACCCTTAGAAAATATATATAAATTTTACCACTAATTTTAGACGGGTGTATTGAATAATATTCGAATATCGGATAGTCCGCTGTCCCGCACTCCGCAGTCGCCTGTCCCACGCGGCGGCACACGCTGGCACACATGACACAGCACACAGCAGCGCCGCAGCGGTGTCTTGAGTTATCTATAATATTGTACTATTTGTATAATATAATATTATATAATAGAGATGTGTCGTTCATGAACGACCTAGTTCAATTGAACTATTCACTAAAGTGAACGATATGAACTAGTTAACGTTTAGATGAACGACTAGTTCATCGTTCATATCGTTCACATCATGAACGAACTTATACACTCAAGAAATTCGTTGGTCCAAAGTGGTGTACCGATTTATTTGTACCGGTTTACTAATACATGCTACCGATTATTTTACACCAGATTCGATATTTAGATGAAATTTTTGTGATGAAAATCGGTATATCCCCACCACTCTGACAAAATTAATAGTGATAGTATAATCAATTAAACATCCTTATTTTTCATATCTTATCATCATATCTTTCCCATTTTACATATTCCGTCTTGTAATTGTGTAAAATTTATATTTTATAAGTATTATTTTTTTCCAAAATTCTGCTCCAAAATGAATCAATCAGTTATAACAAATTCATTTAAAATTAAACTTTTTAAAGAGTTCATTTTGAACAAAAATCGTACTAGTGCTTGTATTAAAAATGGATTACCTGCGCTTTTTGTGCGTTCAAATTGTCTAACAGGTAAGTATCTATTAATATCATTAAATCTAATTGTTTGTCTATATTATGTAATTTTTTCTGCAAAATAAAGGCTCCAGTTTGTTCTTTCTATGAGACTTTCACCCCAGTAACTAATAAAATAATTCTGTAGTGAAATTGTGAACAATTTTTTATTAGGTATGTTATGGGACTAATATTTATGTTTTAACCATACAATACATTTATATGGCCGTAACCAGTCAAAATAACTTACCCAATTTCTGATATTAAAAATAGAGGTTTTCATTCAAAAATGAAAGCTCATCTGATTAGTACATGAAGGAGATAACCAATGTGATGTAAAATCTCTTAATACTAAAATACTATTGAATTTGTATGTAAACAATTTTTTCAAAAAACAATTATTGTGTGTTTTATAAATAACCCTACTTATATATAAATGAAGCTTTATATGGATCATAAATATTGTGTTTGTAGATATTGTAAGCTTGAGCCAAGATGATGATGAAGAATTATTTCTCAATAACGAAAGGCATCATAGAAGTAAAATTTTCAACTTTGTTGAAGTAACCGTGTATAATATGTCTGACTGGGATTTTAAAATACATTTTAGACTTACAAGAAGAAGTATTGAGGTACCCACATAATAATTTCTTATGCTCAAACTTACTTATTTCTTGTAGCTTATACTTATATTTCATTGTAGACTTTGATTTTACATATGGGTCCTTTATTATTTCAATCTGATGTAAAATTAGGCATAAAAAAACAATTATTGATCTTCATTTGGTACATGGCTAACTGTGAAACCCATCGGTAAGTTGGTACTAATTACTATAGGATTGGTACCTAACCTATAGTTAATTAATATAATTATTCATTCAAGTTATTATTAGCCGTATTACTAACATTTTATAATTTTTAGACAAATAGGAAACAGATTTAATATTGCTGACAGTACCAGCCATAAAGTAGTGCTAAATTGTTTAAATAATATGAAAGAACTATCTGGAAAATTTATAAGATGGCCTAGAGGACAAGAAGCTAACATCACTGTGCAAAAATTCAACTGTCTAAGAGCAAATGCTTTCCCTGGAGTATTGGGGGCAGTCGACGGTTGTCATATTTCTATACTTGCCCCTTGGGAAAAAAGGACTGTTATGGAAAAACTTGATAGGAATATGTTTTACAATAGAAAACAAGTCCCTTCAGTTCTGCTACAGGTTGTAGTATAATACACGAGTTATTATATTTAAAAGTTAACATTTTTTTTCATACTTAAAATTATTTTTAGGGCATAGTGGATTCCGATCTGAAGTTCATTGATGTGTTTTCGGGTTGGCCCGGATCATCTCACGACGCAAGAGTGTTCAGAAGAAGTCTAATAGGACAAAAACTCTTGAGTAATGATTTAAGTATTTTACCAGAGAATTGTCATATTCTGGGTGATGGAGCTTACCCACTATCAGAGAATGTTATGATCCCTTACAGGGACAATGGGAATTTAACCTTAGCCAAAAAACATTTCAATCGGTGCCTGAGTAGTTCTCGAGTTGTAGTTGAACAAGCATTTGGGAAACTCTACTGCAGATTTAGAAAGTTGAAGTATATATTATATTTATAAAACAAATGAATTTAATTTTACGTAAAACTAAAAATTAAACATTTTTAACATTATATTGTATTATGT
Organism: Macrosiphum euphorbiae; assembly: GCA_949089665.1. Taxonomy (NCBI): domain Eukaryota; kingdom Metazoa; phylum Arthropoda; class Insecta; order Hemiptera; family Aphididae; genus Macrosiphum; species Macrosiphum euphorbiae. The sequence continues at coordinate 114,143 of CARXXK010001694.1, forward strand.
TTTAGACATATGGATGTATACCACAAATCCCTATGTGGTTTGATAATCACTGCAGCTTGTTGTTTACATAATATTTGTATCGATATGCAAGACGATTTTGATGCTGACCCTTATACTTCTCCAGAGTTAGATTCTGAAGAGAACTCTCTAGCGGCGTCAAGACTTGGAGTTAGAAAACGTGATGAATTGTGCAATATGTTATCATTAAATGTTAATTGAAAAAATAAACTACAATATTATATTATACTTATGTGTTTTAAATTACTTTTTATATTTAAAAAAAATATGAAACAACCATTACTACATATTATCAAGTAGTCTCTATTTTTGTCTGGGTGCTTAGATCTTTAAAACTACTCAACAAATGTTGATGCGTTTTTTTAAATGATACAGTGATTTAAGACCAAGGTTATTAAGCAAAAAAATTTAAAACTTTTAGATTCTTAACGGAGTGATGAATGTATTGATTTTACAATGATGCAAGTTTTATTTATTTTTTTTGTGTCGGGGGACAACATTTTGAGCAGTAATAGTGCTTCAATCTTACAAATCGTAAAATAATAGTAACTAATACACATACACAAAAAAAAAAAAGATTATATATACAATTTTAATCACAGTATTTTTTAATATGAAAACTTAAACAATTAAAAATAATAATAAATAACAATTAATAATCTTATTGACAACCAGTCTTCTTAGTTTCTTATTTAGATTTTTTATAATTTTTATCACAGTTTTTTTAATAAAAAAACTTAAACAATTAAAAATAATAATAAATAACAATTAATAATCTTATTGACAACCAGTCTTCTTAGTTCCTTATTAAGATTTTATATAATTTTAGTCACATAGTTATAATTATACAAAATATCAATTAAAAAAAAAATAAAATAATTTACTCATCATTCTTAATACTTTTTATGATAGTAATAATAATACAAACATATTTACAACTTGTAACATAATATATTGAAAAATTAACCACTAAACATGGTTCTAAACAGCTCTAGTTTTTGTTTCTCAATATCGTTAGCTTCTTCCAGTTTAACTACAAGTTGTTGTTGAACTCTGAGCATCTCACCCTCTCTTTCTTCTAATTTATCAAGCCTACAAAATTGGTACAAATTAATACACATCAATTGTTTAATACAATTAATTATCAGAAACTTACCGTTTGGTTAATGCATCATTTTGCACCTGTTTGAAAGCAATTATCTCTTTCATCCAATGGGTTTTCGTATTTTTTGGTGATTCGCAACGTTGGGAGGTTGGAGTTGACAGATATGTATGTTTTTCAACTATTGGAGGTGAAACAGATTCACCACTACATTCAGACGCCGGAGATGAAACAGACGCATGTTGTTGAACTATTGGAGGTGAAACAAATTCACCACTATATTCAGATGTTGGAGATGAAACAATTGAATGTTGTTGAGATAGTGTAGATGAAATAGATGGACGAGATCGAGATACCAATGGTGAAAAAGATGATTCATGCAACAAGCCTATAAAATGTTTAAAATACAATTTATGATGACAATCAAATTATGTTATGTATATAATCTTAGGTGCAAATAGGGGGGGGGATTCTTTAGGGGCTAAGCCCCCACCAAAAACAAATTTAATAGCCCTCCCAAACATATTCTAAATTTTTTTTTTTACTAATTGAATATTATTATAGTTATGATGCAGGGTAATGTAGGCCGTAGGGTAAACCATTTGTTATAAAAAATCATAGCCATCACATTTAGCATTGGTGAAAAATGAATTATGATTTTTATAAGAGGCTTAATATGTTTAATTATTAAAAACTTGTCACGGGCCACGGCATATAAATACATTTTACACACAAAATTTAAAAATTCAACTATTCAATATTCACATTTGTTAACAAATATGCAAATGCCTAAAGTTCTGAGCCTTGATTATCAATATTGTAATTACTAATTAGGTATGCGGTATATCTGTGTTCTATTATAAGTGAGCTGAGCGAGGAAAATTTTTATATGTTTATTGCTACCAAAAATGCTTCATTAAGTATAACTCTAGCCCCTAGTATTAGCGTGCGCGCTAGGGCTTCAATCCCCTAAATCTCAAATGCTATTTGCGCCTATGTATTTAATATTAAGTAAAATTTAGTATTTACTCTTTGACGGTGACATAGTTTGTTTTTTCCCTGTAGGTTCTAAAGCTTGTTGCATTAAGTGGTAGTACTGCCATTTAACTGCATTATTTCCAGACGTTTTCATGGCATCGTGTGTTCGTCTATACTGAGTAAGAAGACGTCTCCATTTCTCGTCACACTGTCTGGATGAAAATTTATATCTCTTCTCAAGCATTTCATTTGATATGATTTCCCAAAGCTCATTTTTTTCCCTTTCTTTTTGGCTTTTAAAAATTTTTCTGCATATGAAACCCTGAGACTTATTAAAAGTTTAGTTCCATCAGAAGTCCATTGTTCTAATTATTTAACAATCAGAAATATAAAAATACTAAATTAAACATAATATTATTTTGTGTCAAGGATTTCATAAATTAAATTACAAGTTTGTTAACTTTTTATTTTTTTCCTTGATTCAATTAGTCAACTTATTATTTATAAAGCAAAACTATATTAAATACTGTTTTCCAACATTTAAATACTAATTATGTTTTTAAATATTTAAAAATAGAATGTATAGATGAGTTTGTAATTGTATTAAAGCTAATTGCATGTGCATCAGATTCTTTGCAAAGCCAAGTTAATTGTTACTACAGTGTATTAATACCAACATTATTTTCACTCAAATACCGGCTTGAATCGTTAAAAGAAAAAAATTAAGGCATTTGTCTTCTATGATATCCTCATTAATATTGTCACTGAACAATATAGATTTGATTCTTTTTTTAAATTTAATACCTAAAGTGAATTATGTTATTTTAGCAACATGTTTTCGCCCTACATTTAAAGTGCGTTGGCTCACAAACATACCTATTAAGTGATCGAGAAAAAAATATTCAAAATGTATGTATTAATGAATTAGACTGTAGTGTAAAACAAAATTGTTTGGAAATTGAATCCCATTCATGTGACGAGTCAGAGGAGACTTTTATTGTTTTTTCTTCTGAGCCAGACCTAGAGAGCAAATTTAAGACAGCAGACAAGTAACAAACTTGAATTTATAAGCTTTTAAAATGATAAAAATAAATCACTTAGTTGCTTAAATAACTATCCAAAAATAAAAATATCATTTATAAAGCATAACCAAGCCTAACCGCTTCAGCTGCTGTTGAACGGCTATATTCATTTGCTGGGTTTATTCATTCTCTATGCAGATCTAGCATGTCAAATGAAACTTACAAAAAATTAGTTTCATTTAAAGGTAACCAAGATTTTATTTCAAAATATGGGATATGAATAAAATTTAAATATTTAATAGTTAATAAACAATGCTAATTTATAAATATTGCTGATTTATAAACTGGTCGCCACCCAGTACTGATCTCATTTTGAACAGAGTATAGATACATGTATATAGTGTCTAGTATTTTAAAAAAAATATCATAGTACCTATCTTGTGTTTCTAAATTCTAGTATAATTCTATAATAGTTATAGTAGCTAGGTATTGGTATGTATTTAAGTGAAAGTATTCTAATACATATTTGCCATTTTAAATACAGTGTGATTACTTCATTTTCAGTTTAAGTATTTTTCATTGACAAATTAAATATTGATAATCATTAGCCATATTTATATATAATATAATCCAAGAATTCATTTACATTTACTTACGTTCAATTGTGTTGAAATCTTCTGGAAAATCTTCCTCATCAACTACAATAATAAATAATAAAAAATATTGATATTGTACAAACTACAAGTACACAATAGGTGATGAATTAAAAAGTAGCAACTGATTGCTTATGAATTATGATACTAACTTCAATTTTTACCTTAAGAAACAGTATATACTTACATATTGTACCAGTTTACTAATTTACTTAACCTATTGATATTTAGGTATATACTTTTAAATTTTAATTTTAATATAGCTAGCTATAAGCGTCGATTAAATTGAGCGAGTTTACAAGCTGCTAGTTGGCAAATTCACTATCTGCTAGTAAACTCGCCTCGTGTAATCGTGTTCACTAGCCAACTAGCAGATGTAAACTATCTGAGACTCTGCGAGTAAAGTCTTAATTTATTGGTAAAAACTTACTTACCTTCAAAAATAAGCTCGTCAATTTTTCGGGTAGTCATGATTCAATTTTACTATTTACTTTTACTTTTTACACATTTAACACTAAACAGTAAACAGTAAAGTAGGTACACTGAAATGATTATCAATTGTTATCTATTTATTGTTATCGGTTCGTTGATTATTTCGAGGTAAAATAGGGGAAATGAGAGGGGATGAAACCGGTGTAAGTATTCTGCACCATATGCACGTAACGGTGTAGAAAAATGAAACCGGTGTGGTTAATGTTAACACCGGTTACTCCAAAAAATTTCTTGAAATTCACACCGGTTTGTTTTTTAAGGGGAAATTTACACCGGTTTGTACCAACGAATTTCTTGACTAACTGTGGACGATGAACGATTTCAAGTGTTTCAAGTTCGGATTATTAGTTCACTATTTTTTGTGTTTCATCTGTTTAAACTGTATTATGTAATTATGTACCACCGTGTTATCACACTATGTGTTTATGTACATGTATAAAGTGTTTATGTGTTATCGATTGAAAAATATTCATGTCATGATACTTAAATTAATTTGCTCATTAACAAGTAATTAATTTTAGTTATACTTAATTATATAACTGATAACTAGGTACTTTCTACAAGGTACATTAGTGATAAGACTTACATTATACACTTATTTTAATGTCAAAACAAAATTATAAGGTAATAATAAAAACTTTGAATAACAAATATCAAAATAATGTAAAACAAAATAAAATAACTGTTACTGTATAAAATAATAAAATAACGATCAACTATTAAAAATTAAAATTATATAATATGTCAATGGTATTTTGCTATCTAGCTGGTACTTAATACATTAATATATTTATTCTTATTTGAATGTCAACATAATACATAATATATATTATATAAAAACAAAATTAAAAGGTAATAATAAGAATTTTGAATAACAAATATCAAAATAATGTAAAACAAAATAAAATAACTGTTACTGTATAAAATAATAAAATAACGATCAACTATTAAAAATTAAAATTATATAATAAAAACAAAATTAAAAGGTAATAATAAAAACATTTAATATCAAATAATATTAAACAAAATAAAATAATATGTACCATTGTACCAAACAGTTCAAAATAATAGAATAATTATAACTTTTAAAACTTCTTTTAAAATGTTCTACAATTGATTTAACTTTTTTTTGAACTTTAATAATTTTTTTTAATCCTTTTTGAACTACCAAATTGACGTTATGTGCAAAGCAAGATATATGTCGAAAATTACTGTCCTTTATGGCCCCTACAATGTTAGGTGCATTATCACTGACAACTGCTACTATTTTGTGCTGAATACCCCATGTACAAACTATATTTTTTAAAAATACTGAAAGATTTTCAATTATATGTCTCTCATTGAAATTCTCACAGCCAAGACATACTGATTGAAGTAAAGAATTTTCATTAATAAAGTGACCAGTAACTCCTAGGTAGCTTTCATTTTTTATTGATGTCCAACCGTCGGTTGTCAAACATACTGCAAAACTATTCATCATGTAACCTTGTACTTTTTCGTATGTTTGTTGATATAAAAGGGGTATCATGTTGTTAGATACTGTTTTCCTTGAAGGCAAGTTGTAGCTACTATTTAACATTTTTCAAAATTGTTTAAGCTCTTGGTCCTCCACTATATCAAATGGATAATATCTAAAAAAAATATTCCTAATTTTATTAATTTTTAACAAAATAATATTAATATATAAAATATGATAAATATTATAAAATATATAATATATCTATATATATATATTTTTTTTTTTGTATAGAGAAGGGGATTATTTTTACATAATTCTCATTTCTCGTTAATTGTTACTAATTAACTATAGAAGTAAAATTGTGAGGTTACAATTAAGAATTAAAATCACTATCGCCGAGAACTAATGTTCATCATTTTGCACACAGGGCATATAAAAAATGTACAGAATATGCAAAAAGAAACTCTATAATATCAGGAATTTATAGAAATTAACTAATAATTAGAAACAAACTCTTATTTAATTAGTGAAATGATGAGGATAGAGAGATATATTTAAATAAAATATATTACGACCTTAGTGTATATTGTATCTGTATATTCTATATTAATGTTATTGTTATTATTATTATTATCATTGAATATTTACCCTTTTACAATCATTTTAGTCAATTGTTGATCAATTCTCTTTTGATGATTAACATCTAATGGTCTTGTTTTATTAAAATATGATGATATTGCAGACTGTCTTGGACGAGAAAAAGATTCTGTCGTGGATGGACCTGGAATAATTTCAGTTCCTGATGAATTTGAAGTTGTTCCTGATCCTGACGGTTCAGGCATAATTAATTCATCAGTCATTTCTAAAAAAAAAAATTCTGTGCTAAAAAAAGATACATTTTAAAGTACGAATGAACCAACCTTCGACAGGACGTCTTTCACTTGAATTAAACGGAATAGTACAATGTTTCAACTTCAAGTGTCGCTTTAAATTGTTTAACGAACCTCCCGAAGTACTAAGGATAACACTACAATAACCGCATTTGGCCTTCTGGTATGCAGACTCGGTGAAATGATTCCAAATTTCACTTGTTTTAGACCGATGAGGTGCCATAATTATTACACGTTTAACAAAATAAAAATATAACAATTTGGCTCAGAACGACGGTATATGTTTACAAGTCAGAAACAATTTACAAACTATTGTAAAAATCTTTTAACTTAAAACCTATTAAATAAAAATGTTTTGATCCCCTCCCTAATTAATATAAGAAAACAATTAACAAGCAGATTCCTCCACAAAATATAAACATATTATTAGGCTCGGGCCACACGATATGTTATTGCCACATGCGGTAATATGCGTCTTCACCGCGTGCGTTGGGTTTTTGTACGGGACGTTTAGTTTTAAATAGACCAAACCACACGACGCGGTGTTGACGCATGTGGTGTATTTTCGATTTGTCAATTTTAGATTCTGAGCGGAGCGATGAATGTATTGGTTTTAAAATGATGTGTGTTTTTTTTTTTTATAATTTTATATTTTTGTGTCTGTCATCACGTTTTAGGACAGTAAAAGTGCTTGGATTTTCTTCATCAGTAGCTTTTCTGATAGGAAAGTGAATCTAGTTGATACTTTGGGGGGTCAAAAGTATAAATTTTCCAGTAGTTTTCACAAGCGCCGGGGAAAACAACATAAAAATTAAGGAAAAACGGGAATTTTTACGCAAAATTGGTTTTCCAAAAAATCGATTTTGGTTATTGGTGTAACTCTAAAACAAATGAACGTATATACATGAAATTTTCACTGGTTGTTTATATTTGCATTTTCTATACACGATAACATTTTCAAAATATTTTGATTTATTTTGAACTGTTTAGGGACATTTTCATTTTCCATTTTTTTTTAGTTTTTTTTCTAAAAATATCAATAAAATTTTATTTGTTGGTTGCGAAAGCTTGAAAATTTAATAGAAGGCTCCTAATATGTTGTTTCAAAGGCAGATGAAAAATATTAAAAATCCTTAGTCATAATTTTTTTTTATAAGCATTTAAAGTTCAAAAATTGACAAAATATGGAAAAATCACGAAAATTAGCAAATTATTTTGAGTTAAGAATTCGTAAAAATTTTTCTTTTTAAATCTAAGATTTGAAAATGAAACACAAGATTCCTTATAAGATTATCTACCTTTATCAATAAAAAAATCGCTACCGGACAGTCAAATTAAATTTTTATGAGCGTTTGAAATTCAAATTTGTACAACATTAGATTTTCACTCGATTACTCATGTAGCGATTTCCTTATTTTGTTGCAATTCAAAAACGAACAACTGTAGATACATGACAATTTCACTGAATGTTTAAATTAGCATTTTCTATACACCATAGAATTTTGAAAATATTTTGACTCTTTTTGAGCTGTTTATGGACATTTACAGCTTTCAATTTTTTTTAGTTTTTTTTTCTATAAATATCAATAAAGTTTTATCTGTTGGGCCAAAAATTGTAAACATTTAATACAAGGCTCCTGATATATTGTTACAATAGCAGTTGAAAAATATTAAAAATACATAGGCACAGTTTTTTTTTATAAGCATTTAAAGATCAAATTTTGATAAAATTTATCAAAATCTCGAAAATTATCAATCATTGTAATTAATAAATTATAAAATGTTCAGTTTTTATAGTTAAGGATTACAAATTCAACACAAAGGTTCTCATAAATAGTTCATACTATAACCAAAAAATCTAAAAAATATATGAACACACTTATTTTTTACAGACATTTTAAATTCAAATTTGGACGAAATTACATATTAAAAAACCTAGAATAACTATTTTAGTTATTTCGTTGTGATTGAATAATATTATTCGTGGGTACTTGAAACTTCTAAAGTGTACTATTATATATCTATGATAGTATCACGGTTTTTGTTGATGTATAACGCGTTATACCTAATGGATATTGTGATATGATTAATTTGGAATTCATTATAGGTCAATTTTTTTAATACCATAGATAAGTATTTAATATACTGACATACCGTCACCGCTCAGAATCGTTTTTCTTATACAATGATATTATATCATTGAATTCAAATTTAATACCATCCATTATACAGTGACCCACTTGTAACCTACTGTACAGCAGAGCGACACCCACTTGCCCACTTTTTTTTTAATTTTTAATTTTTAAAAATGTTCGATTTTGAAAAACTAATTATCGAAGTTGAGTCAAGACCATGTCTGTGGAACAAATTTCCCAACTGTTTTTTAACACGTCGGGAAAAACTAACAAAAAAATGGAAAAATTTAAGTGGCACAATTATGGGGAGGTGGTATTCCACTGAAATATGTGTAAAAGTTAAAAAAAAATAATGTACAGTGTTTTCAGTAAGTATCTTTAAGTTGTAAGTGCATACAATAACAAAATAATTCAAATATTGTGTCGTTATTAATTATTTTGTGAATTGATGAAAAAATATCACAATATCGTCGTTATAATTATTAATTAAACTAGTTCGTTTATGAACGAGCTAGTAGTACCTTCTTAATCGTTCATGAACGATTCGTTGATACGGAGTAATAATTATTGAACTAGTTCGTTCATGAACGATTCTTTGATACGAAGACGTATTCATACGAACGAATCGTCAAATATATGAACGATGAACTAGTTCAATTTAGTGAACGATGAACGACTGAACTAGTTCACCTTAATGAACGATAAGTCCCATCTCTAAATATATAATATTTTTATGGCGCGGTCGGTGCATACGAACTTAACAATGAATATCAAAAAACCCGCGTCACGAAGGACTATTAAATTGAGACACTGATGAATGATGATATTATCACAATATTATTATCGAATACCGAATACGTAAATCGTATATATTATAATTTATAAATTCATAACATAATAATACTTACCTTACCTTTACCTACCTATTACAATTTAGTTTGGGATTTATAAGTTTAGATTGATAACATAGCAATACATGTAAATGATGCAATCGTAAATACTGAATAATGTCTCGGAAATTTGAGTTTTTCCCGTATAAAGTGTACCGCAGGACGCAGGCGTGCAAAATATATTTAGTACCTACGTCAAACGAATATTATTGTTCGTGCATAGGTATACAGATATTTTTCGTACTGACCGACCGTTTACCACAGTCGCAGTTGGCGACAGACCACAGTCCGATACTACTGTATATAGTGTACTGCAGTCTGCAGTCTGCAAGTGTCACGTATGATGTATAATATTTGCGTACCTATTAAATATTTTTGAACCTATACGGCTATACGAAATTATTACGAAATACGAATATTATATTACGTATAATAAAAATTTATGTGGATAAATTTTAATAAGCACATTGGTATAGGTACATATCCAACATAGTATCCAAATTATGGCAGTATTTAGATATTCCTCTTTCCTATCAGAACACTAATTCAATGTCATAAATATGAAATTGTATTTTTTCCATTTATTAAATTTATAAGATTCATTTTTATATTTAATAATACAAATAGGTATAACCAGAGGCGGGCTGAAGAGCTCAACTTTGACGCAGCTGCGTCAATGTTACAAAGGGGTGGTGCACTGGTGCCACCCCGGCCTATGGCTCGACTTCTTGGTTCTTTTGACCACATTTTACCTATCGGCTATCACCTATGCAATACATAAATAGAAATAATGTAGTAAATACATTATGCAATACACTGTGTCTGGCGTTAGAGAGGACGAGACACGCAAACTCCGTCTGTGCCTCGTTGGTACTATTTGTAGCATTGTAGCAATGTTATCTTAGTCACGCAATTCTTTTCAAACACTTTAGTAGTTGGCGATGACGTGAATAGCTATTTTAATTTTCAGCCGCCTTATGTAAGGGGCCCGTGTTAGTGCGTATTAAAGATAATTTTCTGAGGCCTGTACCTCAACATGAAAGGGTGGGTCGAACTGCCGTACTTGTGTAAGGCTATGAGAATAATAAAATTTATTAAGAAAAAACAAACCGCCGGAGGTAAGGATTTTAAATTTGAATTACTTATAAGTTATAAGTACTATACGTGGCACATACCGCCGCGGTGAGCTGTGAAATGTGTCCTGTAGATTCACAGCCTTCGCCTGACAGCCAATATGGCAGTGAACGAGTGAACAAAAGTCAAAATGCGACGTAAAACGCGGTAAAAGCAGCTACATTCAAAAATTAATGAAAATAGAACTAATACGGGTACGACGTTATCTGTTGAGAGTTAGATACGTCTTGTGCGTTGTTTATAATTTCACAGAATATATCAAATATAATAATAATAGAAATATGAATTGATTGCCCATATCCCCAACCGAACGACCGTCCGTCTGAATCTATTAATAAATTAAATACCAACAATTTTTGGAAAATCTGATCATAATAGATAACATCGCGTAATGCGTATCCGATAACGTATCCGTATAACGAACACCACCACCACCACCAAAATTCACAACAGAGTAAATTAAATTATTTACTAATAGCTATATAGTATAATATATTAAATTTTTTTCCCATGTTCATTATATTGTACTCTTATTTCTCTTTTTATTGTTCATTCCCTACAATATCTCCGTATTATAATCATACCGATGTGATATTGTGAAAAGTTTGTGCATATTTTACTTTATTATCTTAAAATAATAACTTAAATTAAAAAAATTGCAAATAATTGTGTTACGTGTGGACGTATTAGAGATCGTAATATGAATTCAACCAATTGGAAGAGACACACTAATGCTTGTGCATTAAAAAACATTACTAACAAAAGGAAAAAAAAATTAAACGAAGTACAACTGCAGTCAAACTCAATTCATAATTTTTTTAATAAAAGGATAAAAATCCAAGCCAATAACGGTAAGCACTAATACTTCTTAGTTTTTAATCTAATCACATTTCCCTGATATACCTATCCTAGATACAAACTTACTGTTTTAAAAAAAAAAAGTTTTTGGTAGGGTATTCAACATTTTTAATTTTTTAATATAATAATAAATTGTAAAATGTAATTTGGTTTTTCTAGTATCTGGTAATTCAAATTCATTGGACCACAGTATTGCATATTATGAGTTGAATTCGATTGTAGAATTCATTGGACCATAGTATTGCAGATGAGAAAAATGAGTTGAATATTGATCGTAGTATTAACTTGAACAATGATTTTGTAACATCTACTAATTCAGAAGGTAATTAATTAATTTTTTATTAATAGGCTATTAATTTATTTTGATAGGTTTTAAAAAATATATTTTTAACAATTAAAAAACCATAAGAAAATATTCAGCTTTTATTATTTAAAAAAAATTTGTTATTAATGATTATATATTATATTATTATTATTATATGCATACTTTTTTTATAATTTTATCTATTATTATTACTTCAAGTATATTTTCTAAATCAAATATTTTTTAATTATATGTTGATGATATATTGAAAATCTAAATTAACGAGATTTATTACACATTGAGATTTTCATTATTTGTGTATAAAATATTTTTATCAAAAATGTTACTTAAATAACCCTGCTTGAAGCAGATACTGCATTGGTTGTTACCATTTTTCGAGTTAAAAATTTTATTTTTCGTTAATACCCTGTTGCTAGCTTCTCAAAGTGTTAAACTTACTGAATGTAATATTTTGTAATAATTTTTGTTAGTATTTAGTTAATTAGTGTTTGTTATTTAAAAAGTAATAGCTGGAGAGTTGTTTAAAATAAGAATTCAATTACCTACTATATATTTGATTTAATAAAATTGTATTGATTATTTATTACAGAGATACCCATCATAGAAACAACTAAATTTGACAATGATCCTGCTTATATCCCTAGTTCTATATCTGCTGAACTATTGAGTTACTTCGCCAACCTTGGCCCTTGCCAGCCAACACCAAATGATTTACCCCAACATTCATTTAAAAAAAAAAAAGACTGGAATCATATGAATAGATCTTTCCACGAGTCTTATTATTACAAAAATTTGGCAAACAATAATAAATCTAGAAGACTTTGGCTATCTTATTCACCAAGTAAGGATCTTATTTTTTGTATTTCCTGTAAACTTTTTGGTTTACCAAAAGCCCAAAAATCAAATTTAGCTTTGAATGGTTCAAATGATTGGTCTAATATACAAAGAATTATTAATAATCACGAACACTCACATAATCATATACAGTCAGAAATCAGTCGGGGTCTATATTTACAAAGTAATCGAATTGATCTAAATGACCAATTAATTATATGTGCTAATCGTGAAGTGGTTCGAACTGTTATTGAGGTATTGATTTTTGCTGCTCGACAAAATATATCGCTACGAGGACACAATGAAAATGTTCAATCATTAAACCGCGGAAATTTTTTAGAACTATTAACGTCACAGTGCCCCTGTTATGATGCATCTTGAAAAAATAAACAAAAGTAATAATAACAGATTAACATGTATGTCTTCTAAAAGTCAAGAAAAACTGTTGAGTATATTAGGTGAAATGGTTCGAGCACAAATATTGAAAGATGTGAAAAATGCTTGCCATTTTGCTGTTATAATTGATACCACTACGGATATATCAAACCAAGAACAGTTTACATTTATAGTGAGATATGTTAACAGTACTGGTGTAATAGAAGAGCGATTGTTGGCTTTAGAAACTGCAAGTGATGCTACAGGACAAGGATTATTCAATACCTTTTGTACAATAACAAGTAAATATGACATCAACTGGGAAAAACATCTGTGTGCACAATCATTCGATGGTGCAGCATCTATGCAAGGAATTTATTCAGGTCTACGAAGTTTTATTCAACATAAAAATCCTAGAGCAATTTACGTTTGGTATTTTGCCCACATATTAAACTTAGTAGTGGTAGATACATGTGATTCATGTACTGATACTAAAAATTTTTTTGGAGATGTTCAATCATTAGTATTTTTTCTAAAAGCTCGCAAAAGAGCAGCTGTTTTTATTGAATGCCAAAAAAAAATGTATAAAGATGAGAGAGTTTTGCGATTGAAAAGTTTTTCAGATACTCGATGGACCTCACATGGTAAAGTTTTAAATGTCATATTTTGTAAATATAAAGCATTGATTGATGCTTTAGAAGTCTTACAAAATTCTAGTGATAGAATTACAGCATCTAGTTCAAGGACATTTTTAAAGATAATTTCAACTTTTAAGTTTGTATTATGTTTAATATTTTTTAAAAATATTTTCATTGTGACTACACCACTTTCTAACTACCTACAGTGTAAAACTATTGATTTCTTTGAAGCAATACAATTAGTTAATGTGGCAAAAAAAAAGTTAAGTGAAATGCGATCAGAATGCAAGTATGAAGTATTTATTAACGAAGTTAAGGAATTTGCGAATTTTAATAACGTACCAGAAAAAGACTTTAAAGAAATGAGAAAAAGGACGAGCAAGTTACTTGCAGGAGAAACTCCAGATGATAATTCAAATGTTTCTTCTATGGTTCAATTTAAAATTAAGACATATTATGCTGCTCTTGATAAAATAACAATGTCATTACATGAAAGATTTAGTCAATCACAAGAAATACTAAAAGATTTGGCAATATTAAATTCTGATCGTTTAATGGCGAAAGATTCACAAAATCTGCCCAGTGATTGTTTTCAACACATTTCACTGTGGCTTGAAAACATCAATACTGACCAACTCAGGACAGAATATATTCAATTTAAAAATAATATTTATGAACTTATAAATGGATTAGAATTACCTACTGAGATTCATGACGACACTAGCAAAGTACAAAATACTGAGATTGATGAGAATGATGATTGTTCAAGTAATGACGGAAATTTGAATATCATGGATGAAAATATTGATTTGAATAAAAATGTAACTATTACAACTATAATTCAATTATTGACAAAGTATGGACTTGACTCAGCCTTTCCTAATTTGCACGTTGCGTATAGAGCTCTGGCAACAATTCCAGCATCATCTGCATCAGCTGAAAGATCTTTTTCAAAGGTAGTAATGAAGTATATTGTCTTTATAAATTAGTAATACACAATAAAAAAAATTATTTAATAAATTCTAAACATGAAATTCTAGGTGAAATTGATTAAAACCAGACTAAGATCAACAATGGGGCAAGGTAGATTAGAAAGTCTCTTACTTCTGAGTTGCGAAAGAGATATTCCAATAGATATAAATATTGTTATTGATAAATTTTCACAGTCTTCAGATCTCTTAAAAAATGCATTAACTTTTAAATAATACTACATTTGAAGTTTGTCATAAAAAATGTCTGTTATTGTCATTGTTATGACTTGTTAATAAAGTTCTTAATTAATTTTTTAATTTTTTTGTATAGTTTTTATTGTGATAATATTTTTTTTATATAGAGAATAGTATTGTATATTTGTATGTATATATGTAATGTACTTACACAATAGTTTTAATTTCAAACTCATATGCTTATTGACCACTTAAAAACTTGCCAAATATTTACTTTAAACATAATACATAGAATTTAAGAAAGTGTAATATTTTTTGTATCATAATACGAGTAAAGTTGAAAACTGAGGGGAGGAGAATTGCCCCTCATATTTGTGAGCCTTGACATTATATTCAAGTCAGAATCGGTGGGGAGGTTTACCCCCCCCCCCCCCCCACACCAAAAATTTGATCTAGGTACGTCCCTGACTAGGAGGTGGTGGTGGTTGTATATACTAAAATATGAAATTGCGTCATTTAAAATTTAAGTTCAGTCCGCCACTGGGTATAAAAAATAATTGTTATAAGTATTATATTTATATCATGGTGTATCATATTTTACTTGGTGTATTACTCTTTGATGGCACCTAATATAATATATTCCTTATAAGTATACGATTTATATACCTACGAAAAACCTTTTATTATAGTTATTAGCTAAAAATATTATTTAGTATTAATTTATTAATATGCATATACTTATACTCAGTGGCGTACACCCCCAATAATATACAGGATAATAATAATTATTATAATAACAAACTCAAAATGATAATTAAGTAAATAGTAAATTGTAAATACATATCGATGGTCAAAAGGCCAATTGTCGTAACCCTCACTTTGGTCGAAAATGGGATTATCATGAAATATTAAATTTCATATAATTTTCTTGTGTTTAACCAATTGTCGTAACCCATCGTACTATTTAACTACTATAATTTTAATATTTATCATTTATTTTAACGTCGTAACCCATAATGATAAATAGTGACAAATGCTGTAAGCCACATAAAACTGTTATAATAAGAAAACGTAAGCCTCGAGACTTTTTTCTTCATTATGCCACATTGTTGTAACCCACATGCTGAAACCTAAAATGTTAATCAATTAATATTATTCAAAATTTGTTCGTATATGGAATAGGTACACCAATAACATAGGTAGGTATTGTTAATATGAAATTATTGAATAATTAAACACAAAAATGTAATACTATAAATTATAATATTTATAAAAACTTAATTTTTACGTTTAAAAATAAATAAAATAAAATTCGCTCCTCGAATGACAATAAAAAAAATAAAAAATGTATAACAACTTGTTTTCATTTAAAAATAAAATAAAATTAGTTCCTCAAGTAATAATAAAACAAAATATAAAACTATTAAACCAAGTTGGTATCATCCTCGTCGTCCGTTTCTGCCAATGCATCTATAACTGTACTTTTCCTCGACATAGATAAATATTCCTGGTGATACCTCGGTGGGATCGCTTTTGTTTCACAAAGTTTTACCAGATCTTTATACTTTGCTTCAGATATTGGTAGTTTTGAGTTATACGCATGAGTCAATACACCAATTTCATTTCTTTTTCTTTTTGTTCTTTTTTCCGTAACATTTATAATTTCAAACTCAGCGTCCAACTCGTAACCAAATGATATTTTCACATCTCTCGATTTTGAAAAATATACTTTTTTTATATCGCTGAATTTTTTTCCATTTATTAAAACTATTTTAGGAAAGATTGCATGCTGTAATACTTTGAAGTCCATAAAGTCATTATGACTCATCGTATATACGTCGTACGGTTTTGGATTCAATCTTGCATTTACCATAATTGTCGGCCATTCTGAAGGTGCCCAAACAATTTTATTTTTTAAATTTGATTCTATGGTAGCATGCACTGAATCAACAGGCATGTAAGTATGACCAGGTTGCAAAAATGTAATAGTTATTTCCTGGATATTCTTAGACTTATTTAAAATGAACCAAGATATTGCCGATAATGTTTGATGATTTTTATTTTGCCCAGGACAGGAGTCGCAATATAATGACACTTTTTTAATTTCTGCTCTCTCGTCTACAATTGTTAAATACTTGACTATTACCGAACAAATCTCATTAGCTCCACGTTGACCATTTTCTTCGCCCCAAATGAAGCAGTAACCATTTTTTGTACCACTTTCGTAAAATGATTCATTATAGATAGCATATTTTCTTGAATAGTATAATAACATGCTATTTCCGTGAGGCGTATTGAGGACTTTTTGTAGGTCGAAACTGGTGCATAGAAATGAATGATCTTCTTTACTTTTTTTTTGATCTTCTAAATGTATATTTTTAGAACTTTCAGCATCTTTTAAATGTTTTTCAAATTTCAATTTTTCTTCTTCAGTTTTATTTTCATCTGGAATATTTTTCATTTTTTCACACGTTCCACATTTATCTTTTTTCGGGGTGTGTATTCCAATATTAAACTTGGTATTGAAAATATTTCGAAACACTTGTTCTTTCACATACTCTATTTTCTTATGTTCACATTGTGCTTTATAAATTCTATATATGTTTGTAAGATTTTTCATTTCTGGTAACAAATATTTACGGGCAGAACTGGCTCTACAGTAGTGTGACGGAACTGCTGGCAAATTTTTGATAAAGTTATCAACATTTGCAAGCTTTTCAGGAGCAGTTTTATTCTTCGGTGGATGATTTCCTCGACCTTCTGTTTTGGACTGGTTTAATGTCTTATTGCGATTTTCTTCAGTGTATGTCAAAATTCTTTGTGTAATATTTAACGTGCTAATCAAAAACTGTTGGCAAACTTTGGTGAACTCTCCGTCAATTGGTAAGTAATACGATTTAGAGCAGGTTCTTCTGCTTATATCATTTTCAGTGTATTTTCTTTTTTTTTCATGAGTCACTACGCACGATACTAAAAAATCTTTTTGTTGAGAAGAAGGTAAAGTATAAAAATTATCAAAAATTTCTTTTCTAAATGTATCATGAATTGCACCACATTTATTCTGACATTTCATTTCTGAACATGGATTTGGTAATAATACTTTGTCATCAATTAATTTACCTTTTCTAGTTTTATAAGATTTTCCACTTACCCTATTTATTGCATTTAATTTTCTTTTATTACCAGTTCTTTTTTTTCTCTTTCCACTTTCACCAACAAGCAATTCTTCTGTTTCACCATGAAAAAAAAAAAAAAAAATGAAAAAAATGTTACCTAAAAATGCATAGGTAAGTCAAAATATTAATATTATTAATGGATATTCATTAATAAAAAAAAAAAAATTATAGTTAATTTTAAATAATATCTTGGATTTAAATGTCAAAAATACAAATAATATGCCCTAT
The DNA here is from genome assembly GCA_949089665.1 of Macrosiphum euphorbiae. Taxonomy (NCBI): domain Eukaryota; kingdom Metazoa; phylum Arthropoda; class Insecta; order Hemiptera; family Aphididae; genus Macrosiphum; species Macrosiphum euphorbiae. Next base: position 132,516 of record CARXXK010001694.1, read on the forward strand.
TAAAAAAATAATACTACCTTCAATGTATACATTTGGCTGATCAGTGGAAACTTCATTATCGTTCAGTTGAAGTACATTTTGACACTTTTTTCCATCATCTGATTGAGTTATATTCGTTCCATAACATTCGTTATCGTCAAATAGTTTGAGTAATTCATCCACGTCATTCATTGTATTTTCGACATTTTCAACTATTTTATCTTTGACAGTTGTAGAAGCCGTTACATGATTTTCAACCTCACATTTTGGTTCTTCCATAATAATAATATTATTATCAATATTATTATCATGCTCTGGAGCAACTGAATCCGTTTCATAAAAAATCGGTAGTGAGTCCAACCATTTTGCAACCTTTTCTCTATCTTTTGAAATGGTTTTATGATTTTCACCATCACTTTTTACATGTGACAGTATTTTCCATCCTCGGCGTATTCTCTAACATAATAAACATTACTAACTTTATATTGAATATAAATTCAGAGCTTGACTTAATAAAATTATTTTAACGTTTAACTAATTATTATTTAATTGCTATCAAAATGTGTTGAAAAATAGTATTTTTACTTACATGTGCCATCGTTTGATTTGAATCTGAATTCAAACTTCAATAGTCAATACACGTTTACGTCCGTGTTAATTTTAAATTTTGTGCCGCTACAACTGCTGAACTGCTGCGTAAATACTAATCACAAGTTGTGATTCACAACTCACATTACAACGAGTAAAAAACACATAAATGACAAGAAAACCGAAACCTACTGTGGTTGGTTGATCTAATATTATTATTGTTATTATAAATTAATAGTAATACGTATATTGAATATCCTTATCAAAATAATATTATTATTATTATTATTATTATATTATTAGACATTTTAATCGACTATCCACTAGCTTATCGTTTTAAAAATAGATATCTGATCTAAATTTAAATAACTATTATGAACTGTAACCAAAATGTACCGATGTCAAATGTAGTAACCCTATTACAAAGCAATACTATTAATAATGCAATCATAAATATTATGTGGTCAAATGCTGTAACCCTCGACTAGGTCATGAATAACACTAAATTAACTATACAAATAATTATTACAAACTTTAAATTCTTAAGAAAACTAATTCTTGGGTATCACAGGAAAAATAAATAATTATCTAGTACGATAAAAAATTATTATGTAGGTAAATAAAACGTTTAATGTGTCTATTGTAAAATTATGTTTTTGTGGGTTACGACAATTGGCCTTTTGACCATCGATATTAATAGCTACCTATTAGTAATAATTTAATAATTAGTTAATATTATTAACTTATACACGGTTATGAAATAATCCTTAAGACAATATAATTATGATGGTATCTCGTGTATTTTTATAAAATTTCAGATATGATGAAGCTTCCCTTGAGTTCCCCTTAAAAATTATAGTAAGGGTAGGTACGCTATAAAATGTAGTACTCCATCCCCGCCTGAGACCACTCACAATTTCGAGCACTAGCTGGGTATATATTATAAAATATAGGTAGGTTACCACAAACCACAAGGTACCTAAATATAGTACGCAAATAATTATGGCACAGCTAAATATATTATATATATATATAAATAAAATGAATATTATTATGAACACAAATATAATATTATTCTGTTATTAAAAATATTATTAATAATACAGTACATTAAAAATAATAAAATATTATTATTAATTAATTACAGTAAAAATATTATAATAGTTTTGTAGTAGTAACTTAATTATAATATTTTTTAAATAACGTTATTAATGCCGTATACAAAAAATATTAAAATAATAGTATTAATAGATTACTTAAAAAAATATTATATTAATTACGTAATTGTGATATAATTATAACATTATTTTTCTAATAATATTATTTATAATGTAAAAACAATAATATAATATTATTATCATTACACATTTTCTATCTGGGGGGGTATTACGAACTTGAATATTTTTTGGTGTTGCAAAACGATACCTTTGCAACACCTGAAAATTGTTTGGTGTTGCAAGTGCGCAACGGAAGAGCCAACGACAATTCACTCCACTAACCAGACGTTTTCAAGCAATAATATGTAATAAACATATGTTATTAATATTAATAAATACGCATGACCGTTGCCTTGGTGCCTTATTGGTGTTTGTATGCCTACAAAATTCATGTTTCACAGCCCAGCAAGAAAATACAGTCGGAGGAGGTTGGAGTACCGTTATTCCTTCTACTGGATGAACAATGAACATGAAATCAAAAAAATACAACACTACCACTAACACAGCTGCAGTTGCTTCAGTTGCTGACTTCCCAAATCTGGGGTCCAGATTTAAATGGACAAGGGGTACATGTAACGGACATGTCGTCATCGACATCGTACATCACTCACTACGTCTAGCACGGCTAATATGCTGGGTGTTAGTAATGGAAAATGTGTATATTATAGGTATGTATGAAATATATATTATGCTGACGTGATGTTTAGCTGCCATCGTGTTAATAACCCACCGGAACTCCTGGCGGAAAATAGATAGAGTCAGTAGTGGAGTCGATTGTCACAAGCAGAGTCAAGATTCAAGAGTCATAGTGGATGGTCGACAGTGAAAGTCGAGAGCTGACAACGACCTGAAGAGGACTTCTGGACGGCCAGCTTAACCCACATCGGATATCAGCGCCCACGACACGTCGACACCTCATGGCCCGATCGTTAACCCTCAGTTAAGCTAATTTATAAGTATATCTAATAACTATTATTTGATGTTCTTTATATTATAAGATTCTATAGTTAATAACAGTTACATATTTATATATGTTACGGTAAATGACGAAAAGTAATAATAATTTACGTAATTTACCGGTAAATATCGTTAATATCCATTTTTAATTTATATGAGTACATTTTTACGTCAATTACCGGGAATTTACGATAAAAAATTATACAAATGGTTATTGTTGTACTTGTATCATATATTATTATTAACTACTTATTTTCACATGGTAATGATCCATGGCATTTTGAATTACAAAGTTTGCCTGAAGAACGACAAGCACATTTATTATTTTTACATTTAGTTTTGCAGTGACATCGTTGGTACCCTTGAGTGCCTGAAATACTGCTCAAACCTGCTGCCTCTCGAAGAGTAAGCTCTTTTTCTTTGATGAACTTAGGTATGTCGAGAAGTTTTTCTTTACAAGGTACTAGCTCAGATCTTGTGTATCTATGTTGTAGGTGTCCATGTTCAGTAAATATATTAAAAGTATAACATTCATTTTTTGTAAATATTTGAATAATTTATATAAGGGTACTCACCTAATTTGTAAAGATCATTTTCGACATCTAAAACGACTGCTAATAAATTACGCGGAGCTCCGCGAGCACGATCTACATCTGGTATCGATACTCTAACGGTTGAACCTATTTCGAGTGGATCAAATCGAGATGATGGTGACTTTAACATCTTTTCTGCTTGTTTCTGCAAACATGAGACTGATTTTTTTCGTTCGTTCGTTATTTTGTTTTGTCGCTCGTTAACTAAAATATTTTAAATGTTTTTAATTATATTTAATGAGAAAAATTATACAAAAAACAGACCAAGTTTTGCTTCATCTTTAGTATAATTTTCACAGTATCCATCACTTAGACTTGAAATATTTCCAGTGTCTTCATCACTATTTTGTGGTAGAATTGATTCAATATCCTCCTCAGTACACAAAAATTCAATTTCATTTGTTGGAATATAAATTGAGGCTAATCCTACTTTTGCTGGACATCCGAACATGGCTTCATACGGTGATCTACCAATACCTATATAGTAATAATAATACATAATATTAATTAATAATAAAAATAATATTAATATAAAAATATTTATAATTATAGGTATACAAACCATGTATAGAAAATAAAATTAAAACTTGATTATAGTATAAATAGGTTAAGTTAATTATTACCTGAATGGTAATGTATTTTTTGAAATTGAATAAATTTCAAGCCATTTGGCCAATCCTTTGTATTATTTTGTGCCATCCAAGTAGCAAGCATATCTTCTACGTCTCTGTTTGCCCTTTCTATGGAACCTTGACTTTGGCTATGCCGAGGTTTTCCGTGGACGATTTTAACGTCACTCCACATTGAATGTAATTCAGTTATTATTGAGTTCACAAATTCACGCCCATTATAGCTCTTGACGACCACACAATATTATACATTCAATAATTGGTACAAGGCGGCTCCTATTTGACTTAATTTGCTTTGTTCTATTAGAATTTTAAAAAAATATCATAAATATATATTGACAAATAATAAATAATTAACATGACTAATGTCCAGTGGCGTGCCCAGGGGGGGAGGATAGGGGTTAAACCCCCCCCCCCCCATCGGATCAAGAAAATTATATAATAGTATTTTATATTACACGTCGTATTCACTTGTCATTCAATATTCATAATAGTTATGTTTTTTAAATTCTATGCTATACTGGTCATAATCACGAATTCACGATTTAAGATAGTACTATCTAAATTATTCTGTGGTAATACACAAATTCACTGATACGAATCGTTATCAGCAGCGGAACAACTCGCCACAGAATAAGTTAAATTTAGACGGCTTAAATTGTCTCTGACATGTGTGAGTTTCTTAGAGTGAGATATTATTATAATTATCATATCATTCATAATTATATTGATATTATCAATATAATTTTATCATATAGTTATATTCGTGTCTTCGTCATTAGTGCAAGGTGAATAATATTGTATTAAGTAATAAGTATTAATCCACCATTGAACCATTCCACCTTGATTTAGTTAGTACTTAGTGATTAGAGTTACTGTTTGCTATAGTAGTTGAAATGAGTGAATCTACAAAAAGATCACTTTTGAGTTATTTCAAAGTGGAACCTAAAAGATTGAAAACTTCTGGAGATGAAGATGATCCTCAAGAAGTGAGAATTTAATTTGAGTTTTAAAAATTTTTGGTGAGGTACCTAATTATTTAATTATGTATATATTATTTTATTGCTTCAGATACCTGAAAACCCACAACTACAGTGTAATTCAAAAAACAATATTTCCACTTCTAGTTCTAATTTAGTTTCTATAAATAATGTAAGTACCAAAGTTAAATATAAACAAATGTTATGAAAATAATAAAATAATATATTCATATAGCCATGTAGGTAATAGTAATCTATCTATCAGTAATATAACTAAAAACTATGCTAGGTATATTTTTATTATTTATGATTACACTAAATATTATTTATATTGTTTGTTTTAGACAATTTTAAATGAAGTTAGAACTGAATGTACAAATGAATTAAGTACAGAACAAATTGTTTGTTCTTATGATATTAGCTTATATGTTGGACCAAAAGCCAGGAAGGTAAAATTAATAATTAATAATAATAAATTAAATTTTTTTTTTTAATTAATGATTATAGTTTAATTTGAATTTGAGTGAAACTTTATAAAATAAAATAAAATTTTTATTGTTAGGTTAATATTAATAATATCCCTCAGTGTAGAACTAGATCAACCACTATGTTTTATGTTTTTACACATAAAACTAATTATGTTTCTGCTTCTCCTATCAATAGCAAATGATTTAAAAATTGATTTATTCAATTTTAATTCCATTGAATTATTTAATAATTGTGTAAACAAAATTGTTTGTATTTAAATATATTGTATTGTTTTATTATTATTGTATTATTACTGTGTTAATATTGTATTCTAACGTTCAGTTATGAACTATATTATTTTAAATAATTGTAATTGGATTGTAATTGGATTGTAATTTATTGTAATTGGAATGATTAGCAGCTTCTTCATATGATTGTATCTTATTTTTTGCTTTTAGTAAAACTATGTACTATACATTATATTTAAAATAACCTGTAAAATACACAAATTCACTGATCTTTGCTTTACATTTTTCACTCAAAACATTAGTAAATAAAAATGCATTTAAAAAAGAAATTTATGTAAGTGTAAAACTATAATATAAAATATTATTTTTAGATTGATTCAAAGACAAGATTTGAGTTGTTAAACAAAGAAGATTGGAATCCTAATTTCAGCTATAGATTTCCAACTTCTGGGAAAAGAAATTTAAGATTTCAATTTAATTGGTTAAACAGATGGAAATGGCTTGTTTATTCAAAAATAGAAGATGGTGTATACTGTAAAATATGTGTTTTATTTGGATACACAGAAGGTGGAAGAGGACATCAACAACTTGGGAAACTTGTACTTGTAAAGTTTAACAATTGGAAAAATTCATTTGAAAAATTTAATTCCCATGAGCATTCTGAATATCATAAAACTGCTTTAATGTGTGCTAATAATCTTATTGCGGTTTTTACTAATAAAAAACCTGCTGTGGATGTAATGACTGACAACAATTTAAAGACAACTATACAAAATAATAGAAATAAGATCAGACCGATTATTGAAACAATTATACTGTGTGGTCGCCAAGGAATTGCTATCAGAGGCCACAGAGATTCTGGAACAATTGATTTAACTGCTGAACCTACACAAAATGAGGGAAACTTTCGGGCCTTACTAAGGTATAGAGCTTTAGGTGGTGATACAAAATTGGCTGAACATTTAAATGATTGTGCTAAAAATGCAACATATCTCAGCGGTAAGATGCAAAATGAAATTATTCAAATATGTGGTCAAATAATCCAAAGTAAAATTGTAGACAAAGTGAATAAGTGCCAAAGTTTTTCAGTACTTGCTGATGAGACAACAGATGTTGCAGGCATTGAGCAACTATCTCTTTCTGTTAGATATTTTGATAAAGAAAAAAAACAAATTGTGGAAGAATTCTTAACATTTACCCCTGTACATGATGTTACTGGAAAAGGGTTAGCTAATAAGATAATACAAACCCTTGAAAGTTTATCGTTAAATTTAAGTTATTTAAAGGGACAAGGGTATAATGGCGCTGCTTCAATGAGTGGGAAGTTTAATGGGGTTCAAGCACACATATTTAAAAAATTCCCACTTGCCCCTTACATACACTGCAGTTCTCATAGTTTGAATTTAGCAATATCATTTGCTTGTAATGTTAAAGCTATACGAAACACCATGGGAACAATTCAAGAAGTTTGCACATTTTTTCGAACACCTAAAAGACAACATACTTTGACTGAATCTATCAAATTAAAACTACCTGAAGTAAAAGCAACTCGACTGAAAATTCTTTGTACAACTAGATGGGTTGAACGGCATGATTCAGTAATACTTTTAATTGAATTGTTTTCAGCAGTTAGTGATGCTCTTGAAAAGATTAGTGTATGGTTGGACATAGAAGCATCATCTAAAGCAAATAGACTTTTTGATGCCATAACAAAATCAGAATTTATAATATCTATTCATATTATTGGAAAAATATTTGCTATTAGTCTTCCTCTGAGCCGTCAATTGCAGACAGAGAATATTGATCTTGTTCAAGCTCTCCAATTCGCAAGTTGTGTTGAGAGTACAATAAATCCATACAGAGATAACGTAATTGAAGAGTTTTCAAAAGAATTTCTAAAAGTAAATAATTGGTGTAAGGAATTAAATTTAAACATCAGTTTTGATTTAACAAGAACACAAATACAATCTAACAAGCAAATGGGTTTAAATGAAAAATCTATTGAAGAATTTTATAGATTGACAGTTTTTATTCCTTTCTTAGATAGTTTTTTAACACAGCTTCATGACAGATTCTTACAACACAAAAATTTACTAAAAAACTTTAGTTGTCTTCTACCAGCGAAACTAAATTCATCAATTTTAAATGATGGAGAGGATGAAATAATAAACTTAATTAGGGCATATATGGTTGATATTGAAACTACTGAACTTGGAGCTATAGGAGAGTTGAAATTATAGAGAAAATATTGTACAAATCTCAAAAGTGAAAATGCAATCGACACATATCTTCAGTGTGATGAAAATGTTTTCCCCACAGTTCATAAACTTTTAAAATACCTTATAACCCTTCCTGTAACTACAGCATCAGGAGAAAGATCATTTTCTACTTTAAAGCGTTTAAAAACATACCTTAGAAATACAACATCAGAAAATAGATTGGATGGTTTGGCGCTTCTAAATATACACCAAGAAATTAAAGTTACATCTGAAAATGTTTTAAACTTATTATCAGCTAATGCCAGAAAATTAAACTTTAGACTAGATTAATTTTTTTCATCTTGTACATAAGATAATATTATAATTTATAACAAGCATATTTAAAAGTCTGACAATATTTTTTTTTTAATCAATAACAATGTATAACCATGTGATATACAGTTAAAATTTACTTTTGTTCTTGTGTAGTGCCTTATTAGTAGCTTATTATATTAGTATAATACTATAATATAATATAATATTATAGTACTTCGTTTCTGATAACCTACTTTTATTTTTTTTTTTTGCTCAGTACTTAAGTCTAGATTCTAGGACCTACAATAGTGATAATTCGGACCTTCTTTGAACCCCCCCCCATTTTGAAATCCTAGGCACGCCACTGAATGTGTATGTATTAAGTATTAACTGATTTTATATTACATGTTCATTATTCATAATGTAATTAACCAAACTAAGATAATATAAAGAAAAGATAATTATGCATTTTTACTAATTAAATAGGTTTATTTATTTACAATGCAACTATTCATATTTCTAAATCATAATCAACGTTGTTTTAAAATGTAATAAAAACAAAAATACACCATTGTATACATCGTAGTTTAAAGTTTTAGAAAAATATAAATTTATATACGTCTTTCAAAAATATATAAGTAAAATACTAAAATACTAAATGTTTAATGTATTAGATACTAGATAGTAGATAATGGAATAACTGATAAAGCCAAAATAAAAATTCACGCATGCGCAGTAGCTACATGCCCTCTTCATATGTTTGCTACATACTCGTTACACGTGAGGTATAGTCGTTGCTCTATCCATTGTATATGATCTAAGTTTTAAGGGTTCCTTATTATCACGAACTAAGATATATTATCACGAATGGATCATAGGAGGAAAAATGTCTCACTGTCCATGACGTCATTATGCGGTTTATCATTGTTGATAACAGTTGTAGACAAGCATATTATTATACAAAACGCGTTTGCGGCATTTTTAAAAAAATGTATTTGAATAGTAACTTTCTTATTAGTATTTTATAGTAAGAAATTATTTAGTAAAGGTAGCTGATGTATAATTTTGGTTTATCTATTTAAAACAATAGAAAGTACCCACTATTAAAATAATAAAAGTATAATGTTTAAAATAAGTTAAAACAAAAAACTGAAGACAGCAGTTTTTTATACTTCCTATAGCTATAAGCAGAGGCGGACAGACCAGGTGGGACAGTGAGAATAGCCTACAGCCTGGCTGAACCATGTAAATTTTAAGCTAAAATTTAATATTAATGATTATTAAAATAAATCTCTGTAAAGGTATTATAGGTAATTTTTAATATGGAATGGTTATAAATGCAAGTTGTCATTAATAAATAATAAAGAAAATGAAAAATTTTATTTTTAAAACTTAATATATTTATTTAGGTAGGTATATATTAGTTTACATTTTAGGGTGATCAAACAAGTACAGCTGCCGAGAATTTATTGGTAATGTTTTTAATATCATTGACAACTATTTATATTGTTTTTAAATACCTACTTATTATTCCTTAGTAAATATACTTAAAAATCAGTACCTACTTGTGGCTTGAATAGAGAAATGATAGGATACCTCTTCACTTTTATAAAAATATTCTTAAGTTCCTATTTTCTCTAATTACATGTACCCCTTATTCCCACTGCGCCGACCACCCCCTGTACGTATCTGGACCTTTACAATTCTATTAATTAGAATTAAAGGCAGTCGGAAAAAAACTATGTAATAAGTAATACCAGTGGCGGCTATCCTATGGTATAATATGTGCTGCTGAAGTAACACATACAACATTTGGTTGGATGTTGGGTGATTTTTTTTTATATTAATACTGAGACTTATTAGTGTAACATAATTAAAAACAAAAATAATACTAAATACATGTTCTGAATATACAGCATAGGTTGAATTTATTGTTATTAATTATAATGTCATTGTGCGTGTAAAATATAATCCTATTTATATTGGTACTTAAGATTCTTAAAATTACCCATGAACAATATTTTTAAATTACAATAAAATAAATAAATTGTTATTTTTCATTTAACTATCTAATTTAATCCAAATTTTAACATTGATGCTTAAAAAAATGTTGTGTATGCAACTTTAATATTTTTAAATAGCTATAATTTACAAGGAATTTTGTTTTCAAGCTTTTTGACAACTGAACATTTTTTATTGACATTTATATAATAATTTAATGTTTGGATTATAATTTGATTACATGCTATAGTATATTTCTATTATACAGGGTGTCCCGTGAGGATTTACCTATTAGCCGTAGAGGGGGACTCGCCGCCCGGACAAAAACCGGTTTTTTGCCGTTTTACTTATTAATTAAAAAAATTATTAAAAATCAGGAAATTAATGAAATTAAAATGTTGAAACGTCAATATTTTCAGAAAAATGAACTCTACAAAATGGTAATCTTCAATATTTTTTTAAATAGTTAATTAAAAAAATAATTTTTTTAACTTTTTTACCAAAACATAAAAAAAAAATAAAAAATTAGCTATTTGTAGTGCACCTCTGTGAGTCTTCATAAGAAAACAGAACTACGATATCTCTATTATTTCAGGAGATATCGCAATGAGTAAATCCTCACGGGATACCTTGTATATATTTTTTCCTTTATAAAAATATTGTTTTAATGAAAAATAATTTTAATTTTGTAACTAATTTATAAAAATTAAGATGTATATTTTAAAATAGCTTAAAATTAGTTTAAATATTTTTAAATTGTATTGATTGTAGACCATGATAATTTAAGTTCCTGAGTAGGTTAAGTGTTGAGTTCCTACAATTAATACTTTATGAACAATAAAACCAATTTTGTTATTTTATGCATGAATATACATTTCATAAGAATTTAAACTTCAGACATTTGTAAACAATTTTTGAGGATTTACTCTTAATTTTTCTTTCAAATAATAACAGCAATCACTATCTTGAACAAATAAAATCATAACAAAAATATTATTTATTTTGTAATACAAATTATTGAACTACACTATATGATTATAGTGTAGTTCATGTCTATATTATAGCAGTTGGTAAATACTAAATAGTAAACCTATTAAAAATAACATTAAAAATTAATCTTTTATGTAAGAATGATCAAATTTTGGAGTTGAACTGACATTTAAAGTGTATTTTGTAATGTTTTTTAAAGATTGCCTTATATGTTTAGCTTCTGTAGATGATAGAGCAGGTTGATGGTTCTGCACTTTTTGTGTTGTCCAAAAGCGTGCCTGTGGTTCAATTTTTCTTTTTAATGTTTCATTGACTGGTTTTTTTTTAAATCTTATGCCCTTGGATAGTGTTGAAATTATTTTATCACAATGCTTTATGACAAAGTCTTTATCCTCTTCATTTAAATTTGAACAATTAAACATACCACACATAATTTCCATTTTATTTTTAATCCCACAATCTTTTTTATTTATTTTATCTGTATCTGTCTGAATGAAACTATTATCAATTACCAAATCATGTGAATGTGGAACAATGTTTTTTTCGTTTTGAGTCATAATATTTAATTCTGTTTTAACACATGCATGAATATGTTTACATATATTTAAATAAATAATATTATTCATGCATGAACATTTGTAAGAATGTACACATATCTGACATTATTCACATTGCAAAGCACAACCATCAAAAGATTGAAACTTCTCAACTTTTTATTGAACATTGATATCATTTTCGGAAATAACTAACCAGTAATCATTAACTTTTGTGATCATATCTTGAGTTATTTGTTTACTTTTTTTATGAGCTGTGTTTATTTGCATTATTTTTGATGATGATTGAGGGAGGGTGTTGAAATATACAATTAATATTAGTATTCAAACCATGTAAACACACGTGCGTGTACAATGTCGTTTTCTAATAGATACTTATGCAGTTACGATATAGCTGTGTAACACCTTTACTATCGCTTTCTATATTATATACGGATACGGGATGGCCTCGATTGTTCATATAAATAGGGCCTTTGATGTATGTAATATTCTCTTGCACAGACACTGTCATACCGAGTGTACGCGGTGTGTGTGTATAGTCACAGGTTAATTGTCCAGTTGTACGTTATTATATATTATACTTATACATAATCATATTGTCGTGTTATTACTTATTATATTAATGCTAACATCATTAGTCCGTCAAGCTTCACTTTCAACACTTTTATCACGAACAAGTGACATTAGAGCATTAATTGCCATATCCAAACGTTTACAGTTTTTCCTTTCAAGGTAGCAGTATTTAATGTTTTTATGCAATGATTCCAAGTACATATTGGTGTTAATCCCCACATGTTTTTTGTTAAACATTGCCCACTTTTCTACTCTTGTTGAATAACATTTTTCAAAATATTTTCCAATGTCAACTGTGTCTGAATCTTTTAAAAGATCATTTAGAACTTGATCAATTTCAACAAAAAACGAACTTTTATCTACCTCAAACATAAGTGATTTTAATGATTTAAAAATAATTTTTTTTTTTCATTTCCATTAATTCTGTTTAAATTTTTTGCCCAATTTCTTAGTACGTGCCATGAGCATAGAAGCTGTTTAACTGCACATCCCATTATAGAGCACCAGGCATTATAAAAGGCAGGTTCATCATCAGACATGAAAATGAAAGAATTAATGGTGCCAATAGTGTTCTTAATGCATTGAAAATAATGCTTGTAAGTATCAGTGTCAGATCTATTCGAAAAACAAAAAGCAACTGGGTACCCGTTTCCAAACTCATCGACTACAACAATTGTATACAGTTGAAAGCTGTATCCGTTCAACCCGTGTGTACCATCAACACACACCTTATCGTTGCCAAATTTTATGAACAGTTCTGATTGTAATGGATTTTGTAATGGATTTAATTTTAACTGTAAAATGAGGAACAGTACTATCTATACTCCCTTGATGTTTATAGTATAAAACAGGATTTAAATTGAATTTTTTCTTCATTTCTTCAACCCAAAGTCTGACACTAACCGCATCATTTTCATGCTTTTTTGTAGAATATGTGATGTTATAATCCCTCTTGTGTTATGCACATCTTTTTTTTCTAACAAATGAATTCGTTTTAAGTCTCCTTGAATTCTTGATGCTCTTATATCTTCTAATACTCTGTTGACAGGAACACCCATTGCCAATTTTCCTAAACATAAATCATTGCAATATTATACAGAGTGATTACAGAGTTACATAGTAGTTAATATTTTAAATCATAAATCACTATTATATAGTCTACTTTGTATATTCAATAGGTAGTAGTTTATTATAATGTATGTAAGTATATTAAAACCAAAATTAAATAATGGTAAGTACCTGCAATCATACTTCTGTCTTCTGTAAACAATCTTTGTTTACCTATTTCAATATCATGCCACATATGTGTACTACAATATTGTACATTCACTTTTGAACTATTTACATGTACTTTAATACTTGATGGACATACTGAACCAGTTTTAACAGATCCACTGCTTTTGGAATTTTTACACCCCTATATATACAATAGACATACATAAATCATAAAAAGTAAAAACCTTCATTAGGTCCTTCATTAGTTATTTTGCAAAATATTTATTACTTTATTTGAGGTTTTAGGAGCAAACGATCTGTGGCAGAAATACAGAAATAGTAAATATACTCTTTACTGTGAGTTTTTTTACAGCTGTATTTTTAACATATTGGCATTTTTCTTTTTCTTCTATAAATCTTTTCCATTTCTTAAAATCTAACAAACATTAAACCATATAACAGGCATAATATTAAATGATTATATTGATTCATACAAATAATATAATTAGGTAAACAAATTTGTCAGTAAGTTGTTAAATATGATTGATATAGGTACCTGGTACCTAAGCCTAGTTTAATGAAGTAAAAATAAAATTAAAAAAATAATAATCACTAAACATTTAATGTTCATGATTTGTTCATTATATTTTAGAGTTTGCCATGACAGTCAACCGACAAAAAAAAAAAAACACATCATATTATACATATTACATTCATCTAAAATATACATAACATCAAATGTAACCTATAGCTTTAGGTGACAGTTTATTTTATTTGTTTTATATAGGATAGCAGTGAAAATGTTATGTCTTTATAGTTTATATTATAATCAAGTTAATTAATTTAATAGTTAGGTATATAGGTAGAGGCATCAATACTATACATTCTATTTGTATACAAATATTGTTTAATATGGTACCTACCTTTATGTAAGGAAAAATAATGCATTTTTGAATAGTATTTATTGAATTATTTTATATTATATAGATATTAAAATATACAAAGTATTACAATATTACATTACCTTCCATTGTATCAAAATTTAACACATCAGATTCAATTTTTTTTTCATGACAAGATTTCAAAATGTAAAATATATCCATTCATAGAATAAAAGGTTTTTAGACAATTTTCAAATGAACATATTATGTTTAAACCACGAGATTTTTGTTTTACGTGGCATTTGACTTGCTGAATTTTTTTTTTTTTTTCACATTAAATGAAACATCACAACTATCACAAAAGTATGTTACACTTTTAGCTTTTTGTAGAGAAATTAATTCACTATGTTTAGTACGTCTGTGTTTATAAAACCCAGATTCTGACACATACGTCGATTCACAAAATTCACAACGAATCGTCAACGATACATAATATTAATAATTATTACTAGCTATTAGAAAAAAAATGCAACAACGAAGTGCAAACTGCAAACAAACTGTTTACAGTTTTACATTTTACATAATACATAAATGCTGTATTTTTGTTCTATATTAAGCAAAAACCACAAGACGCGGGGGACAGATGTCATGCTGGTTAGGTTTTATCTAAAGTACATTAGTTCCAATAATAATTATCAACAATGATAAACGGCATAATGACGTCATGGACAGTGAGACATTTTTCCTGCTATGATCCATTCGTATATTATCTTAGTTCATGCTTATTATTGATAATTATTGTAACTTAACCTCAAAATCTGACTGCACTAGTACACACTGGTGTACACTGTCTGGTGTACACTGGTCGATACCGTGAATTTCAACGGTGTGGTCAATTATGTGATTATGGAATCAGTGTTCACGTGTAGTGTGTACTAGTAGTCAGATGGAAAAACGCTATTACGGTTATCTATAGTTTATCAACGTTGAAATACTTTCGCTGATTATAAATATTTGGTATTGAAAATGTGATAGTTGAATTATACGTGTAATATTATTTTACGTAAAAATGTTTTAATTTAAAAAAAAAATATTCAATAATGTTTACTGTCTGTATAAAAAAAATATATAATATCCTAAAACGTATATAATATATAAATTTAAATTATTTTTGTTGCTTTTACATCTAGATTGATCGAAAGCCACGGATACACGGTGGTAGTAAACACGATAGTTGTTACTATCACACTATTACGATGAACTAGCATAGAAACTATCACGTATTTTCTATTATCGTGTGATCACGGTTTCATTAGTAATTAAAAGTATGTTTCTATGTTATAAATGCTATATTGCCTAGTTTATATTTTAACTGTGTTGTGAAAACTTGTCAGATAATCTAGAAATTCGTTCATTTATTCCGGTATACAAAAATAATTACACCGGTATATTTTAGTTTATACCGGTATATCAAGAAATTTTTAGGTAGGTACAAAATAATAAATACCAATAATATTCCCTCTATATTTAATTTTAGTTATCACTTGATTAGTTAAAACTAATAATAGATAACGGGTTTACGTGTTGTATACATTTTGAATTTTTATATGTATAAATAATAACTAAATTAAAAAAAGTTAAAATGAATAACTTGCAAATGCAAATATTTCAAGATTTTGTTCTAACAAAAAATCAAACCGGAAATAGAATTATACGTGCGTTTACTCATAAAAAAAAATACTACATGGTAAGCATACCTTTTTTAAAACAATAATATAATTCAATACTTTATCAATGCAACTTAGGTATTATAAATATGTTTTTATAAATATATTCATTGTATTAGATGTATTAGTATCTAATGTACTTGATGATGATGATGATGATGACGATATACTCCTTAATTATCGACAGACAAAGAGCAAAATTTTAAACTTTATAGAGACCACTGTAGTGTCATTTTCAGATTGTGAGTTCAAAACACATTTTCGGTTGAATAGAACCACAGAATAGAATAATCAGAATGGACACTGATAACAAATTATACAGTAAGATAGGGTCAAACAAAAAATCAGCCGCCATTTTAATTGAGGTAGTTCTTATCAATTTTAGCAAGTGATTAGAAAACCTTCCAAATATTACAAATTTCTCTCAGAATACAAAAACTGTCTAATAATTTTTATTTTTTTAGATTATTCTATTATGTGGTTTTTACTTTGCTATTTCGCATTTATTTTTATGTTCTGTGTTGTACAATAATTATTCTATAATATGTGAAGGTTAGGAATAGGATATGGAAAAGTATTTTAAAATCTGTGTCAACTTTTCAACGTTTATTTTGTTTTCAATACAAGCCACAAGGTATTTTTTTTTTTAATAGAAAAACAAATTAAAAAAATATAAAAAACATAGGTATAGACATAGGTGTATACATAATATTAAAAACTTAAAATATACAGTATATACAACATATTATTTAAAGGTGAGAGAGAATGTCTAATTTTCTATTCTTTCTTCCCATTGATAGTAAATTTTTATTTAAATATTTAACAGTATGAAAAATTCTTAATCGAATGTAAAGAGCCTTTAAGTATTCAATGTCAAATTTAGGGCATGGGTGATTAAAAGGAATATTGTCTATGAAATTTTTAAGTTTTCTTCCAACATCATTCTCTACTGCTAGTGTAGGAAAATTACTTACAAAAATGTCATCTAATTCATTAATATAATTAATAAACTGATCGGGAGGTACATTTAAATTTCCATAGGTTGAATTTTCTGTATTTTGGTAGGCCTTTAAGAATATAAATATAAATGATTGATCTAATTGATCTTGATGCTTAGCATACTTTAAACATAAATCACAGGAATGTTTTTCAAAGCATTTTTTTATTAAATATCCACACACATATGCAAGTACATTCATTGCAGGGAAACACAACTCTCTGTAATCTACAGTGCTTACTTTTAAAGCACACAATTTAAATGGAGATTTCTCTGGGAATAATACAGGTGCATTAGTCAATGGTGGAGCCAATTCTCCAATGTTGGTTAGGATTTCATTTAAGTCGTCTAAGCAGTTGGATCCATCGCTGTGTTTGAAGAAGTTTATGAAAAATATCTTTCTAAATGCCCAGAGAAATTGTATAGGTGTTGGGTTTACATTGTTTCCATTTTGATTCCGAAAGCTGCCAAAAAGGTTTTCCAAGCAGTCCTGGTTTAATTTATAGGTACATAAAACATAATTTGGTTTTTGAATGTCGTCCCACAACTGTAATAATGCATTAATGGTTATCTGCCAGCCGTTCAAAAACTTAACTCTATTTGTCACATCTATATTTATAACTTTGCCATTGAGTGTTTTCTTTTCAAAAATAGTCATATTTTCAAATACTTCATACATAAGTAATAAATGACCTCTCTGTTCAGCAGTGTTTTTGAATGGTCTATTTAAACTTTTACCTCCAATTTTTTTTTTTAATTTAATATATCAAATAACTTATCCATATGATCAATAAATATTGAAGTAGTTTCTGCAGTAGAAGGTAATGTACCACCATGGATACAAGTTTTCATTGCTGCTGCAACGGTTTCACTAAATACTTGACTAGCATATGAAACTTTCATTTTTTTGAAATGGTCCCGGGTAAATATGTGAGTCGGTTAGCTTAGGAGCAAGGCGATTCAGTCCTTGATCTAATTTATAAAACTGTTCAAGATATGTTTTATCTGTCAAGCCATTTAAAAATGATAATTGGTACTTAAAAAAATTGTTTCTTGTGGACTTAAGTAAATGTGGTGGATCAAAAATATAAAATATTTTTTGACCGTTAACATAAAAATAAGGACGTTCTTTTGATACATGCATTTTACTTGCAAAACTAACAAAATTAGATCCCTGATCAGTAGTTACAACTTTGATGATGAGTGATGTGCTTTGGATCCGAGAAATCACAGCAAAAATTTTATTTTGAAGAGTAATTCCAGAGCAACTGTTATTAATAAAAAAGTATGCCACTGGTTGTTTCCAATCATAATTTAAACTTCTTAACATGAAACACAATACATGTTTTGCTGGTTCGTAAGTTTTTTTATCATAAGAGTTGTTAAATCCAATAATACAATCTTGTGATAGATTATAATATAAATGTGTTTTTATAGACATTTCATCAATACATAGGATACATTCCTTGGCATCATTTTTTAAATTATTAATTTTAAAATCCATAGCTTCAAACAAAATATCATTTAAACCATTGATTATAGAATATACAGATAGCCCATACAATGTTAATATTTGGCGACCATACGTAGGATGCAGCCACTATGAAGCGCTAGTTTCGTCGGGATGCAAGGTGGTGGTACCCCCATCATAGATTTTTGGCATAGATGTTGGGGGGGAGGGAGGTAGCTTATCGCGCGGAGCCCATCTAAAAATAGAATAATAATAAGAGACTGAAATGCCAAACAAAATCATTGGAAATAATAATATTTATAATTATATTATCACTATACTATCTTGTTAATCGTTCGCTGTGCAGTAGCCCGCATCTCGCATTTTCTGGTTCTGACGTTCTGTAGTGTGTACTGTGTACTGTGTAGACTGTAGACCTGTATAAAACAGTTCTGAAACATGTCTGGAAATAAGTGCCAATATTTAAATTGTGGCAAATCGAAGAAAATGTTTCCGAATTTAAAAATGTATCGTTTTCCAAAAGACGAAAGAAAAGAATTATGGATAATAAATTCAGGTAAGGAAATAATTTTAAATTTTCATAAAGCATTTCAAATATTATTTTGTCACTTCCTAGATCCTAATTAATAATTATTAATTTGATTTATTTTTAAGAAAATATCTATTATACCTATGTTAAGTGATTTGTAAATTTTAAAATAAATCATTTACCTACCTACAAATATTAGGTAATTGTTATTTTATTAACTTATTTTTGTAAATTTTCACAGGAAACACAAATTTGTTTTCTATTGAACCAGATAAACTCCACAATAGGTACATTTGTCAAGAACATTTCCCACCTGAGAGCTTTATTCAAAATTTTACTCAAAATCGTTTAATAGACACTGCTATTCCCTATAATTATAAATCTGATGCACAGCCATCTACATCATCAGGCTTTGATAAAAATGACAAATCTGAACAGGAGTATAATATTCTAAAGTCAACACCAACTAAAACATATACACGCTCAAAATCAGATATCGTAGAGTTAGTTTTTCCGAGCCCCCCTTCAATGTTTTCTACTCCTCAAAAGATTAAAATAACAAATATAATAGACATGCCTAGCCCAAATTTAAAAAGGAAATCAAATTTGATTGAAATTGATACACCTAGAAAAATAAACCTAAAAAAAAAATTAAAACAAAAAAACAAATTAATTCATAACAAAATAACTCACATTTCAAAATTAAAAAAAAGAGTTCAAACTTTTAATACTCGTAATAATGTTAAGAACTCAATAAATATCCATAACTTTCCATCAATTAATTCCAAGGCAATCGTAACAATGCAATTAAAAGATAGGCGTCGTCCATGGACATTAAATGAAAAAAATTTAGCTTTAAATTTATATTATAAATCACCAACAGCATATAAATTTTTACGTACACAAAAAGTTAACTTACCCGGGCCATCGACTATTCGTCGTTGGATTGGTCAATCAAAATTCTTACCAGGTTTTAGTAAATTATTTTTCAGCCATATACAAAAAAAATTTGAGTCTTCTGACTATAAAGAAAAAGCATGCACTGTTTGTTTTGATGAGATGTATATAAAAGAATTTATAGAATATTCTAAGGAATTTGATTTTATTGAAGGTTTTGAAGACTTAGGTCATTATGGGAGGACCAATAAAAGTGCCAACTGTGTTTTAGTATTTATGGCTCAAGGTATTTATTCACCATGGAAATTTCCGATAGCATATTTTCTTGCTCATTCTGGAGTTAACAAAACAATTTTAAAAAATTTAATAATTGATGTTTTACAAAAGTTATTTGAGGTTGGATTGTGTCCAAAAATTATAGTTTGCGATCAAGGCACAAACAACCAAAGCGCTTTAAAATCATTAGATGTTTCAGAGGATAATCCATTTTTTTTTATCAATGACAATAAAATATTTTCTTTGTTTGATGTTCCACATTTACTCAAAAGTATTAGAAATAATTTAATTAATGCTTGTTTTATAAAAGATAATAAAATAATCTCATTTGATGATATAAAAAAAACATACGAGTTGGACAAACAAAATCATAAAAGTAGGTCTCTTGTCAAAATAACAGATGCACATATTTACCCAAGTTCTTTTCAAAAAATGCGTGTTAAATTAGCAGCACAATTGTTAAGCAATTCCATGTCAGCAGCAATTCGAACTTGCATACAAACAGGACAACTTCAAAGTAACACTTCATCAAATACTGCAGATTTTATTGAGTTTATTAATAATTTATTCGATTGTCTTAATAGCAGGTCTTTATATAGCAATAATCCATATCTATGTGCTTTAACTGATGTAGGTACTGTAAAAAATTTTTTAATAGGAGCTTCAGAATACTTCATAAATTTGCAAAAATTAAAAAAAGGAAAGTTAACACAACCGCCCTGTTTTAAAGGTTTTACGCAGACCATTAATGGTGTTTTGCAATTTTTCGAAGCAGAGAAATCTAATGATATTGTATTTTTAATGACTAATCGTTTAAATCAGGATAGGTTAGAAAATCTTTTTAGTATTTTTCGACAAAATGGTGGTTATAACAAAAACCCAACAGCCAGAACGATCAGAACTTCGATAAGAAGTAATTGTATTTTTTCTTTATGTACATCTAAAGGGACAAATTGTGAGGCAGCACAAGAAGATGCTAATCCAGTTATAATTGATCCAGTTAGACCACTAAATAAAATAGATTTTAACAGTTCAACATTATCTTCAGATTCAGATACAGAATGTAATTCTAATTTATCTCTCTGTATTTTATCATCTGATGAGGACTCAGTCAATATTGATAATAATACTGATGTTTCTTTAGAAGACTGCTCTGTTACATATTTTGCAGGATATCTGGGCTATAAATGTATGAACAAATTTAATTGTAACCAATGTCAACTTGAATTATTCATGGATAAAAACTTAAACGATAAAAAACAATTACTTTTAATTAATAAAAATTATATTTCTATTAATAATGAAAGTGGACTTAAAGCACCATCAAATAATTTCAATAATGTTGTAAATAAAATGTTGAATATTTTTGAAAACAACTATGAAAAATATTTAAATAAAAAGAAAATTAGATTTCAATTAACTGAGCTTGTAAAAAATAATAAAACAGTTATAAAATGGTTAGATGAATCAATGAAAAACTGTTTAGAGCATAAAATGTATATAATTGATCAACTTTTAATTTGTAAAATATTTAATAAAACAAAAATGTTTTCAACCACATCAAAATTAGCTAAACTTTCAAAATTAAAAATATTAAACCACATTTAAATAATAATAATATATGATATAATATATCTAATAAACTAGACATACGTGAAAAGTCCTTTTCAGGACTAGGCATACCTACTCAAAAGGTCCTTTTCAGGACTAGGCATACCTACTTAAAAAGTCCTTTTTAGGACTAGGCATAACAACTTAAAAAGTTCTTTTCAGGACTAGGCATACTTACTCAAAAGGTCCTTTTCAGGACTAGGCATACCTACTTAAAAAGTCCTATTCAGGACTAGGCATAACAACTTAAAAAGTTCTTTTCAGGACTAGGCATACCTACTCAAAAGGTCCTTTTCAGGACTACCAAATTTTAAAATGCTCTGTTTATTACCTATCTATCACTTACTATATTATTTACTATACGAAACAAGTATATTAATATTATTAGCATTCATACAATTATAATTATTTTTATGTTTTTAAATTACATTTATTGTGAATTCTAATTTTGTATGGTGGGGTGGGGGGGGGGGGTGATACATAGATTGCCTCACCGAAAAAATACTACCAGAACCGCCACTGCCTTATTGTAACTGTTGAGCATTGTAATTTATAATATAATATTATTAAATAAATAACTGATATTTTTCTTTTTTTCCAACACCATGCCTTGTCAAAAACAACAGAATTATTTAGCAGGTTGTAGGTGTAAGTGAACCTAGCATCATATCAATCTTAGTATTTTAATTAAAAAGTGTGTATCTTGAAATATTATGATGTATTTTAATTTTTAGGTCCAGTAGTAAAGATTAACTCAGTACTTTTAAAATTGAATACTGATTAAGCTGAATATGAGTGTCTAGTTATCAATCATCTGTACCTACCTACCTATACTACCACTTATAACAAATTATTTTTTAAAAAGATCATAATATTTTGAGTAGGTACCTACTTCACAGGTGCTATATTATCAAGTAGGTATCAACTTAAAGTAGTTGTTTTATAGGTTTATCTATACTATGTTGTTTATGTGGCGGAACATTACTATTTACTAAAAACACTCATTTGAAAAAAAAAATGTCAAAATCTTGAATTATATTAGTAGAATAATGATAATTGCCGTTTGTTGTTATTTGTAGTGGCCTATAATCCAGTTAAAATGTTATAGATGTGTGGTAAGTGGCATTACATTTATACTTTGAAATGTATATAACATTATTAAGATTCTATACTTCAAACAATACAAATTTCTACGTGATATACAGATGTCTGATATGTAGGTATTTATTGCTTTTTTATAATATTATGTTCAGATTAAATATCAATGGATAATAATGGGCCCCACAGATTAAATTTGCACTTCTAATTCTAGCTACGGCACTGAGTTGTATCGCTGGATTTATATGAGGCACGTTCAAGGGTATATTTGTTAGTAAACTGAAAAAAGCGAAAACCGAAATATAGACTCAATTACTGAACAGTCTGTAGAAACATTACTATGAGAAACAAGAAAGTAGAAACAAGTTAGATTAGTTAGAACTGTTAGAAGAAAAGTTGAAAATCGAAAATAAATAATAATACAACCATGCTTACTGCTTAGTTGATAATATTTTGGTAAAAATAATTGATAACAAACACGATAAACGATTGTGGTTGTTGTAATTAATAATTGCTAATTGATACAACGCCATCTGTAGGTAACACGTTAAAATATAATTTTAGTCGCTGAATACTCCTATGCCATGGGCTATCTGTCTATTCTATAATCAATGTTTAAACCTGGGATAACTTGTATTTGCTCTGTGATTCTGCGTAACGTCCTAGGACTAGGCAATTGCAGCATTGTTTTTAAAAATGTATAAGCACGAGGACCATAGAAATAAATAGTTAAAGCCAACTGTTTTATGGTATTACTATATCGTATCCCTTGAGGTTTTCTTTTAGACATTTGCACATAATGTTTAACAACCATCGAACAATTTGGTGGTAAATGTTTATCACAAACCTCATAGAAATGTTCTACTGATGTCACAAAATCATTAATGTCTGAAGATTTTTTGACTAATTCTTGAGACAAATATTCAACCTTTTGCTCCAGTTTGTCGCATTTTGTAATTAGTTCTCGAACTTCAACTCTAAACTTTCGTTTTCTTGGTGTGTTTACAGAAAGAACTTGAGTAGTTTGTGTTGCAGTTGATGATGAAGATGATTCAAACAATGAACACGGCGACAACGTGTTGCCTATTACAAACATAAAATTAATTACTAAATTGAGATTCATACTTATATTAACAATTTAATTTCATTCAAATGTAATTAATTTAATAATTCCTTAATCTAACAGAATTACTTACTAGCAACAGACACTGATTGATCTTGTTTTAACGGTGTGCTTGTAACAATGATTTCATCAGTTAATGAATCATCAGCAATAGTCTGGTTTGCACTATCTTGTGCAGTTGTTTCAATGTAGCTACCAAATTCTGTAGGAATAGCGGTAGGCAAAAGTCTTGTCCTTTCAACATTTGAAAACATTGTATTTTCAAAATGATCATTGCAAACACGACAGTTCTTGTTCAGAATATTTATCGGTTTAACACACAGATCTGATCGTTGACAATTTATTAACCATTTGTTGCAACTAAAATAAATAATTGGTAATCAATGAAAGTAATAATGTTCACGCCTAAAACTATGCTACTCGTATATTAACGCTTTTTTCACTAAAATATTAATAATTAAAGGTAATCTTACCGTGACAACTCGTTAGGGATACTGAATAGCTTACAACCCTAAACTTTGGTACTGACTTTTGAATTCCTACACACTTTCACAATACAAACGAACACCATTTTAAACACAGAACGTACAATGTAAACGGTAAACACAATTAAGTATAAAAAATACGAAAGCAAAAATAAGTAAAATATGCAGATTTCCGTTAAGAGAAATTTGTATTTTGTAAACAGTAATGTTGTTTGGAATATATTTCTTATCTCGAATTAAAACTGGTAAAAACAACCTCAAATAAAATGGCGAATGAATATCTGTTATCGGCCTGCCGCCCAAAAGTGTCCACCCCCTGGTAGAACTACCATTGAGGTAAACAGTTTGAAAATATTGAAGCAATTGTAGGTATAATTTATAAGTTTAATTTGTATGAATTAGAATTTATTAAAACATTTAAGTTTAACCTTGGAAAGATATAAAATGAAGATACCTGCTGACAAACAAGTGTTAGTTTTTGTCTGGTATATTGCTAATTGTGAAACTCATCGGTTTGTATAAACATATAAAAATATATAATATTTACATTTTAAATATATTAAACATCCTCTAAAAAATTATACTTTTTGTTTATTTTAATATACTAGACAAATAGGAAATCGATTTGACATTGCTGAAAGCACAACCTATACAATTATTATTCATTGCTTAACAGAAATTAATAATTTGTCAGGAAACTTTATACAATGGCCTACAAACCATAAGGCACAAACCGTTGTACAAAAATTGAATAGTTTAAGAGGAGAACATTCTTTTCCCGGTGTTTTTGGTGCCATTTACGGATGTCATATTTCGATTCTTGCTACATGGGAGAAGAGAACAAAAATGACGTACGTTTGGCCAGCCCCCCCCCCCCCCCAATGGAAAATCCATAAATGAATTGCGCCGATATTTAGCACGTAATTCGCACGTATTCGCACGCCAAGTTTTGAAATTCGCACGACTCTCCTTCCCCCTCAAAAATCAAAATCCATGGGGGGGGCCAGCAACACGTCTTGCCAGCCCCCCCCCCATAGTTTAAATCAACATTTTCGCAATTTTTTTTTTGCAGATATTTAGCACGTGATTCGCACGTATTCGCACGCCTAGTTTTGAAATTCGCACGCAATTCACATCATTTTTTTAAAACTATAATCTGAACTTTGCCGGCTACTTAGTACTTACCCATTTGTTTTCAAATTATTATTTTTCTTTTTACAATTTAAATATTTTAAATTTTTTCGCAGGTTTCTAACAGATTTGTTGTAGTTTGATAGTTTTTAAATATTAAGGTATTTCAAATTACATTTTAAAAAATATATTACATTAAAGGTTACTGCTGGGTAGCTAATCCCCAGTCTTCTCACGTTTTCACAGACAACTTTTATATTTTTCCACTCATCTGCTCATTGTAACTATCATTACAGATTTTGTATATTCAAATAAATGTTAAAAAAAGGTGGGTAAGTGGATGTCGGTCTGCTGTACTGTAGGTTACAAGTGGGTCACTGTATAATGGATGGTATTAAATTTGAATTCAATGATTGTTATTGAATGATTGAAGTTATTTTGAGAACCATGGGTCAAATGATAAAGTGTCAAAGTCTTAATGATATAAGAAGTATACTACTCTCCCTTTTTATTGTCATAACCAGTGAAACTGATGGTCTTAATAAAGTCACAGGAATAGAAACACCATGCGAAATGCATAAAAAAAAATTGGTCAGTTATGCATCATCAGGTAATTTAAAATGAATGTGTACTTAATTAGTATTTGATCTGATATTTAGCCAATATTATATTATATTATAAAGACAGAAATTTGGGTTTTCCTCGTTTCAATCAATTGAAACAAAAAAAAAAATAATAAAAATAAAGAATATTTGAATTAATGAAGTCTAATCATTAAGGTCAATCTGGGACTTTTAAAAGTTAAAATTTATTTTTAGATTGTGAGTAGAGTGAAGAAATAAATTGATTTTACAATGATGTGTGCTTTTCTTTTTTTTTGTGTGTGTCTGTGAACACCGTTTGGGGCAGTAGAACTACTTCTGTTTTCAACAATAGTATCTTGTTCGATGGGAAAGAGCATCTAGTTGATGCTTCGGGAACTAAAATGCCCAAAAGTATTCAAAAGCGCAGGGAAAATTAAGGAAAAAAAACGAACTTTTACGCGAAATCGGTTTTGACACAACAACGTTTATGGTTTTGGTGTAACTCGAAAACAAAATTACCGTAGAATACATGAATACACGAATTTTCACTGGTTGTTTATATTAGCATTTCTATACATGGTAACATTTTTTAAATATTTGGTTTGTTTTGAACAGTTTACGGACATTTTCAGTTCGATTTTTTTCTAAAAATCCTAAGTTGTCTGGTTGGCTATATAGACTTATTTATAATTGTTTCTAATGTCTGTCTGTACCAATACATTTTATTCTTAATTGTCAAATATATTAATATGAGTTTGATAATTTAAGGAATCATAGATGACGCTGAATATGAGGATACAAGTTGTGAAGAAAGAGAGTTATTAGAAAAAGAGCATGACAATTGTATAGAAGGATTTCTTGATTACAACAATCCATTCCAGAAATGGGGTGAAAATATTTACGAAAATAGCAAACAACTGTTACATGAAGGAACGGGCATTAATGCCATGTATTTACCAACGCTGGTGTCTCCTATAATTAAGTGTATAAAACTTTTACCATTATGGTCTGGTGTTATGGTGCCAGTTTTTGGCTACGGGGAAGAGATTTCTAGCTCTGCAGCTATTGAATCAAGTTTTAGAAAGCTTAAAACAATTACATTTAAGCATATACCTCTACCTACTAGTATTGAGAGTTTTTGGAAAATCACATATCATCGAATCGAGGAGCTTCGTTAATTCATTCAGCAACTAATCTAAATCAATCAGTTACTTCCAGCTCAACTAATCAAAATACTGTGAAATATTTTCAGAGAAAGTCCATGCGAAATAATGATGAATTTTGTGATATGGATGAAGATGACTTTTTAGTAGTTCCAAAAAAATTATGTCCTTTATGTAATGCTGGTTCTCTTCCGTTGAAAAGTGGGGCACATAAATGTTGCATTTGTGGAGTTCCTGTCCATGCACTTTCTACTTGTTCAAATAAAAGATTAGAAAATGATGAATTAAGAGTTTGTTTTGTTTGCTCATTAGAAGATAACATTACTGAGGAGAACAGGGCATGTGAATCTTGGGATCGAAAAAATCTAAAAATAAAGCAAAGTAATTCTTATCTTATTCCAAATCCTCATCTCAAACACATTGACCTGAATAACTCTAAAAATATTAAAAATTTACCTATTATTAAAAATGGATCACGCGCAGAAGAGTTAAAAGGTTGTAAATCAAGTTACATGGATGGAAACATTGTATTAACAAATACATGTGCATTTGATGCATTAGCTTCATTAATAATGGTATATATTTTTTGTTACTTATTCAACTCAATTAAAAAGTATTGTCTATATTAAATTGATTTTATATATTTTAGGTTTCATACTGTGACAGCAATAAATATTCAACAAAGATTGATTTCAATCATAACGAGTTTTTGAACTTTATTTCCAAAATTGTAAAAAACGGAATTACATCGGCAACTTACTCTGAACGTGCAGATTTAATTATAAATAAAACTAAACCTGAAATGCAGCAGTTGCAATATGGTACCATGTTAGTTTGCTGTGATACCACTATTACCAATGTAGTTAATTCAATGTTCAAAGAGTTCCCGTCAGTAACAGAAAAAACAACATGCTCTTCAAACTGTCAATTAACTACGAATTCTTTAAAACTGAAGATTTATTTATCGTATCAGACGGAAAATGGACAAATAAAAGACTTGCAAGGTTTTCTCGATAGTCAACTTAAATCTGTACAATCAACATGTCAATACATGGATTCAGAAATTGTTTGTAAGGGAGTTGAAGAAATTATGCCGAATATATCAGATATGCATTTATTTATCGATGTATTTTATTGGGAAGGTATATTGTTTATCATAACAGTATAATTTATTAATTATTAAATAATAATCTAATATTGAATATTTTTAAAAAGTATAATATAAAATAAATGGAACTTTTTCAGATGGACTTGTTTCTAACAATCGTAGTTCGGAAACCACAGAACAAGTGAAAATGCGACTGTCTGATATCCCAACACTTTTGGTCTACAACGACATTACATATGAGCTAGGGGAGTTATTAGTTTTCAACCGGCACAATCAAAGTTAAGGACATCATCAGGACATTATAATGCATACGCTATTCGGGGAACTAAGAATTGGCAATTGTTTGATGACCTCAAGAAAAAACCCACTCCTATAAAAGAAAATAAAAAAATATCAATTGAACTACTCGTATACACTATTTAAGTATTAGTAACTATTTAAAGTATTACTTTTTTATATTATTTTAATACATTGAATCATATTATATTTTAACATTTATTTGAATATACAAAATCTGTAATGATAGTTACAATGAGCAGATGAGTGGAAAAATATAAAAGTTGTCTGTGAAAACGTGAGAAGACTGGGGATTAGCTACCCAGCAGTAACCTTTAATGTAATATATTTTTTAAAATGTAATTTGAAATACCTTAATATTTAAAAACTATCAAACTACAACAAATCTGTTAGAAACCTGCGAAAAAATTTAAAATATTTAAATTGTAAAAAGAAAAATAATAATTTGAAAACAAATGGGTAAGTACTAAGTAGCCGGCAAAGTTCAGATTATAGTTTTAAAAAAATGATGTGAATTGCGTGCTAAATATTTTCAGAAAAAAATTGAGGAATTTCTGGCAAAACGCCCCCCATGGATTTTGATTTTTGAGGGGGAAGGAGGGTCGTGCGAATTTCAAAACTAGGCGTGCGAATACGTGCGAATCACGTGCTAAATATCTGCAAAAAAAAAATTGCGAAAATGTTGATTTAAACTATGGGGGGCTGGCAAGACGTGTTGCTGGCCCCCCCCCATGGATTTTGATTTTTGAGGGGGAAGGAGAGTCGTGCGAATTTCAAAACTAGGTGTGCGAATACGTGCGAATCACGTGCTAAATATCTGCAAAAAAAAAAATTGCGAAAATGTTGATTTAAACTATGGGGGGCTGGCAAGACGTGTTGCTGGCCCCCCCCATGGATTTTGATTTTTGAGGGGGAAGGAGAGTCGTGCGAATTTCAAAACTAGGCGTGCGAATACGTGCGAATCACGTGCTAAATATCTGCAAAAAAAAAATTGCGAAAATGTTGATTTAAACTATGGGGGGGGCTGGCAAGACGTGTTGCTGGCCCCCCCCCATGGATTTTGATTTTTGAGGGGGAAGGAGAGTCGTGCGAATTTCAAAACTAGGCGTGCGAATACGTGCGAATTACGTGCTAAATATCGGCGCAATTCATTTATGGATTTTCCATTGCGGGGGGCTGGCCAAACGTACGTACAAAAATGCCCAAGTTAAATAGAACTATGTTCTATAATCGAAAACAAGTTCCTATCGTCTTGCTACAAGTGAGAGAAAATTAATTAAGTATTTTACTAAATTATATTAAATCATTGAATTATAACATACTTTTGATGTATAAACACTATGTTATTCCAGGGCATTGTTGACAGTGATTTAAAATTAATTGATTGTTTTGCTGGTTGGCCAGGTTCATCACACGATGCAAGAGTATTTAGACGTAGTATAATTGGTGAAAAACTATTAAGCCAACCTTGTGTAATATTACCACCAGGGTGTCATATTTTGGGTGATGGCGCATATCCACTAACCAGTACTTTGATGGTTCCATTTAAGGATAATGGACATCTAAGTGATAATCAATTAAAATTTAACAAGTGTCTCAGTAGTTCCAGAGTAGTGATTGAACAAGCATTTGGAAAATTAATCGGAGATTTCGAAACTGAAGTATTTTATTATAATAACATGAATAGCATAAATTAAGCTAACTAATATATTTTTTTAAGGCACATGTATATATATCATAAAGAAAATTGTAGTTAAGTTATCACTGCAGCATGTTGTTTACACAATTTATGCATTGATAACTCCGATGATTTCAATTTAACAGAGACCTACACATCTGAGATGGAGGATGGTAACCACCATGAAGATGATAGTTTAAGTGGAAATGTCAAGAGACAAGAATTATGTCAACAGCTGTCTTTGATTTTATAATATTAAAACATTTAACATTTTATTTATAAACAAAATATATATTATACATAATTAAACTTTAACTGTAGTTTAATACTATTTTTATAAAATAACTCTTTCAAGTTTAACAGTTTTAGGAGATCACACTTTTTCCTTTAGTAACTAATAACCTTAAAGTTAATTACAAACAGTTTTATAATGATCAGGTGTTAAAACATTTTAATTAAAAACAAAACATATTATAATATACCCAAAACTTTTTCCAATTTAACAGTTTTAGGAGATCACACTTATTCCTTTAGTAACTAATAACCTTAAAATTAATTACAAACAGTTTTATAATGATCAGGTGTTAAAACATTTTAATTAAAAACAAAACATATTATAATATACACATAATTCAATTTTAGCAGTACTTTAATACTATTTTTATAAATAAACTTTTTCAAATTTAACAGTTTTAGGAGATCACACTTATTCCTTTCGTAACTAATAAGTAATAACCTTATAACCTTATACTTAATTTAAAACAGTTGTGAAACCGGCATTTGTAAATCATTTTTTTTTCATAACTGTAACGTGCCAACCACTTCAACTCAGTTCTGATGGTATTTTGAATTAAATAACAAGTTGATTTTATAATGATAGTTCAGTTGTATTTATTTAACACATAAAATAGACTAAGTCCAAATAATTAAATTATAAAAATGTGGTAAACGGGATGTGACTTAGTACCTATCGACTTTGTGGCTGCTCTGCTGGTGCTCGTCTTCTCGGCTGGTGTTCGTCTGATGGACACTTGTCCATCGACGTATTTCGTCGGTATTTCTAATAGATCCCTCCTATGGCATTTTAGTATAAAAATAGTACACGCGCCGCATCTGCCTGAGGTCATTTCTGACGTCTTTTACGAAAAATGATGTTAATTACGGATTATATGTTTCCAAAGTTATCTATTTGTGCTGTTTACGGCTTTTTCGTCTTTCCTAGAATATGGAAATTGCGCGCGTATACTTATCACGTGTTCGCGCTGTACCATTAATTAGTTCTTATTGATATGGCCGCTCGGATGCTGATATTATTACTATTATCGGGGTTACGTGCTCCCTGTAGCATCTATGTCTATTATTGAACATAATATATATATTATAATCGTACTTTACCTAATACAATAAAATATTTTATATATTATTACTATTATTAATATATACGTAGTCACAGCCCGTTACAGAACTAATGGTTGTTATTGTTTATTGAACATCTGTTTAAAAACTTCTAACTTTTGAAGTTCAATATTATTAGCTTCTTCAAGTTTGGAAACAAGATGCCTTTGAATCGCTATCATTTCTTCCTCTCTTTTTTCCATTTTATCTAGGCTATTTAATATGAAAAATTACTAAATTATGAAAATAAAATTATATACCGGTTATGTAATTCGTTTGCATTCCTCAAAGCTAAATTTGTTTGTTCTGTTTTCTGTACATGGTACTTTTGGAACCATCCTGGGGATTTTCCTTTGACCGACCTCAATGGTAGAATTTCAGGGGAGGATTTTGGTGTAGTTGATGGTAGTTCTGCATACCGTGGTGAAATAGCTACAGATGTTGAAGCGTTAAGTTGTCTAGTAGGTGTTGATTCTACATGCTGTGATAAAGTTTCTTCACAAGTTTATGACTCTTTTAATATGTCTGGAAATTAAGCAAGGAATAAATAAAATAAGAAACTAAACTATTCCTGAACATAAATGAATAAATCATTTTTTGTTTTTACTTCTAGAAGGCGACATAGCTTGTTTTTTTTAACAATTGGCTCTGTTGCTTCCTCTATTAGCTTATAGAATTTCCATTTAATGGCACTACCACCAGTTTTTTTACTTGCATCATGCACCTTTCGAAACTGGTTTAGCAATCCTCTCCACTTATCTTCACAATTAGTAGCTGTAAAGTGTGTGTAGCCCTGTTTATGCAAAACTTTTGCTATTTTTTCCCACAGTTTGTTCTTTTGTCCCTTTTTTTTGGCATACATAAATTCTTTGCTGAGCTTGGTACGTTCAGCTATTAGCTGCTTTATGACTTGTTCAGTCCATATACCTATACCAAAAAACATTAAAAACATTTATATACATAGTATGGTTAATGGTACTATGGTACACCTAATGTATAGGCAAAAGACAATTTAAAACCCAATGTTGTGTATATGCTAACCCCCGAACAATAGTTTTACAATGTCCCACCAGATTGTTTTGAAGGTTTCTTTTGTTCAGTAAACAATACAATATTCTCTTCCCCATCTTCATAATTGTTTGTCTAATTATAAATACTATTATACTCCATACTATCATCTTCAACATCACTGACTTCAAATTCTATATTAAAAGTTAAACAAACAAATTTACTAAACATGCTTATTTTGGATAAAAAATAACAGTTCTAATCCAAAAAAAATTGGTCTATCATTAAATAAGCAACACACCAAAATGTGTCGAATTTAAAAGAAATAAATTTAAAAATAAATAATATAATCTACGACTCCAGATCAAATGCATCCATAATTACGAAGAAATTGAAC
This sequence comes from Macrosiphum euphorbiae, assembly GCA_949089665.1. Taxonomy (NCBI): domain Eukaryota; kingdom Metazoa; phylum Arthropoda; class Insecta; order Hemiptera; family Aphididae; genus Macrosiphum; species Macrosiphum euphorbiae. The sequence goes on from CARXXK010001694.1 coordinate 165,877, forward strand.
GATTTCTTTTTAACTATGGGTGATCACAACTATAAAAGGCCTAATAAGGAAAATGAATATAGTACCGATGTCCCTTCATGTTCATTGTATCTGAGAAAGATCACTAAAACTGAATTATACAAAATTATAACTGACATGAATAACGATTCAGCTCCAGGTTCAGACAGTATTTCAATTAATGTTATTAAAAATCTTAGACTTTATATCTGACATATTAAAAAAAATTTTCAATCAAATAAAAAAAGTGAATCTGATATTGCAGTATTCGATAACTGGTTTTCTAATAATGATCTTAAAATGCATTGCATTTACTAATAATTCTAGAACTGCACCGAATAAAACAGAATTGATCATACATAAAGCTGATTGCAACACTGTCATGTTCCTGCCCAAAATAAACTAGACACACATCTGTTAAATATCTTCTGATATTAATTGATCAAAATTTAAAATGGAATATTCACATAGAAAATCTAATAAATAAAATAAGACAACCAACTTACATTTTCCTTACAGCTAAAACAATACTAAACAAAAACTACTTAAGAATAACATACTTTGCAATGATTCAATCTTTAATACAATAGGCTATAATCGCTTGGGGAGGTTGCAGCACTGCATTAAAACATAAGTTATGAATTGCACAAAAAATATAATAAAAATTATCTTAAGTAAACCAAAAACGTTCCCTTAAAAAGAACTATTCAAACTATTACGAGTACTAGAAATTGAAAATCTATATAAAAAGCAAGCGATGTTTTATTTATAAAACTAAAGCATTTAAAATTAAAAACAATCCTCATAATCTTAGAAAACAATATTTAGAAATTCCATTTACTAACACCAAGAAAGCTTCTAATATATGCATGCAAGTTGGTCTAAAGTCATTAGAGATCATCTCTGATGAATTGAGAAAGTGTTAAAATTATTCGCTTTTTAAATTTAAACTAAAAAAATGGTTTTATGATAATCTTTTAAAGTATTGTATAATTCAAAACTATTAATAATTTATTATTTATGAGAAATATTATATTTAAAAACCTATTTTATTAAACAGCTTAATTATTAAAATTTATTTTTTCAATGTTTAATTATTTTATAAATCATGATTGTTACTAATTTTACTATACTCATAAGTTATATTGTATTCCTTATAATAAATCATATCAAATCGTGAATTTTTATTTCTTTATTTTAAATTTAATATAATTTATAATAACATCTACCTAGATTAGTATTCTTGCACTACGAGAAGAGGTAATACCTCAGTGTAACAGTGCAATATACAGTGAAACAGTATATCAGTGAAACAGATGCAATATACAAAAATTTTGATAAAAATACAAATAGAGTTAGATCCAGTGGAGGTACCAAATATGTACAATTGATTAGTCCTATTTGGAGAAAAATTCAAAAAGAAAAAACACCAACAACACCAACAGAAAATTTAAATTCTACAATACCAGATTTTCCTACAATACTAACAACAGAAATTTTAAAACCATTAAAACCAACAACAGAAATTTTAAAACCTACAAAAGCAACAGAAATTTTAAAACCTACAAAAGCAACAGAGAATAAAGCAGCTGGTTTAATGAATTATACAAATAATGAAATTGAATATCGTTGGATAGATAATATGAAACAATTAAATGAAAGATTACATTTAATAGCAGCTGAACAAAAAGCAGGAAATTATACTTATCATAATGAACTACATGGGATTCTTAAATTATTTAAAACAAAAATGGAACATTTAATAGATGATTTTAAAGGTATTGAATATTTACTACAATATGTGATAAATTTACCAAAAGAAATAACAAATGACATACATATAAAAAAATTAAGACAACAAATACATTATATATCTAGTGAAGAAAGAGTAGGAAATAATTATTATCATAATAAAAAACTTGAAATACTTAATTTTTGTATTAAAATAATGGAAAAAGGAATTGATATTCCCGATAAAGGTCCGATATATTTATGGTCATTTATTTCAAGTTTACCAAAGAAAATTATAAAAGGTGCAGGCTTTTTTAATGATTTTTTAAATTGTAAATATTTACCTCCGATGCATTATCCTAAATATAAATATTTAGGACTATACAGATTTAGAGAAAAATGAAGAACAAAATATACAACCAATCAACAAATTAGACGAAGCGGCAAGAGAACATGATTATTTTTACAAAAATCATAAAGACATTAAATCAAGACATATTGTTGATAAAATTTTACAACAAAAAGCATTGGAAAGATATAATGATCCTGATAGTCCTATATCTGAAAAAATTCCGGCTATAATAACTGCATATGCAATGAAAGGAAAAAGACGTTTAGGAATGAATTTGATATATGAATAAATTTTATAATATTTTGTATTATAAAATGACGTACTATTTTAAATTAAATAAAAATCAAATTAAAAAATTACAAGAAGCTCATAACAATAATACTAATGCAACACTTCAATTTGCTAGTAACAAAATATTTAAAGGAGAAAATATTTATAATTTAGATAAAATTCAATTAGATAAATTAAAAAACGCTAAGGATAAAAAATCTATAGTAAGGATAGAGATTCGAAATTCACAAATTAAAGATAAAAAAGGAGGATTTTTACCATTACTATTTGCAGGGATAGGTGCAGCTAGCGCGTTAGTTAGAGGTGTATCTGCAATTTACAACAGTGTTAATGATAAAAATTACAAAAATGCAATTGTAAAAGAAACAATTCGACATAATAAAGCAAAGGAAAATAAAGGTTCTGGATTGAAGAAAAAAAAAAAAATCGAAAAAATGAATAATTTCAATAAATCATCATTTATAAAAAAATTGAAAAAAAAATATCTAAAAATTGAACCGCTAAGTAATTTTGACATAATACAATTTGGAAATAATATAAAAATATTCAGAGGTTGTTTCATGAGAGATGAATTACCTCTTAAACATGGAAAAAAATTAAAATTAAAAAATTTATTTCGATTCATTTGGAATGCCTCCTCCTTCAGAACTTGTAAAATATTTAGGTGAAGATAACCTTCAATATACTGATGATAAATTCCAAGATTATGATGATCCACCTATATGTGGACATTTGTGTTTAAAATTTATTAAAAACTATAAACAATTTATTTAAAATTTAATAATATAAATATAAAATGAATGGTGACGATCTAATATATTGTCTTAAATGTAAAATTCAAACAAAAAATATTAATACAACTAAAATTCAAACAGTTAATGGTAGATGGAGAATTTCATCAAAATGTTTCAAGTGTAACACAAATAAAAGTAAATTTATAAAAAATCCTACAATTGGACATAATATTTCCAATAAAAAATTTAATGATACAGATAAAATGATATTAGCTAAAGAACTTCATAAACCAGTTAGAAAAAAAATTCCTAAACGAAGAATAATTACTAAAGGTATAGATGATTTATGGGCTGCTGATTTAGTTATAATGAGAAATTATTCTGATAATAATAAATAAAACAAGCTATATCACAAAATCATCAAGCACCAAAATTACTTCACGCAGATAAAGGTTTGGAATTTGAAAATAAACATTTTAAAAAAGTTTTGCAAGAATATGAAATTAAAATGTATCACACCCAAAATGAAGAAAAATCATCAATTATTGAAAGATTTAATAGGACATTCCCACCGTGCAAAGAACTGTTCCAAATATTCCAGTAATATATACTTTTAAGTTCCATGGTAACATAACAATGTAATATTACAAATTAGTTACTAGAAGGTTTTTGTGAAACATAGATTTTTGAAAATTGTTTATATTTAAAAAAAATCATTCCATCTATGTGGAATAAATACGTTATAAAATATGTTTTGTGGCTAACATCACGGTAACGATATTTTCATGTTTTTAGGTAAACAATAATTTATTCAATATATTTTCTATTTTTAAATTGTTATTTATATTGTATGCGGGCCGTTCCCGTCACGGCATCTCCGTCCGACGGCTATCATCGGTCTGCAATAGCCAATAACCGCAGTAAATGATAATAATAAGACACAATTTATTATAAATCATACCTATTACTTTTATACTGTATATTTGTATCCCGCGAAAAATGAAAATACGACTTATTTGTTCTGTTGAGTGTTGAGTGTTGTTCTCATTTCCACGTGTTATTTCATAGCTGCATTTTCATCACTACGCGCATACTGTGACTACGTATATTGTGAACTCAAGCATCATATTTATTTTTCTATGACAAGCATGTCAAATACTTTGAAAAAGGTAAGACTTTTTGTATCTAATTTAAAATTAACATTAAGGATATTTATACTAATTATTTTTATACTTAACCTACGTTGGCTTAACATGTACCTATGCACCTAACTGTAAGTAGAGGTACTAGGTAGTATTTATTTATTTTGTACCATCAGATTGGGTGATTGAGGAATTTAATACTTGTTAATTCATTTTAAATAAGTACTGATTTCAGAGGTCTAGGCACATACAATATTAAAGTAAACTTATACTACCTACCTACTAATAGTACTAGAGCATTTTTTAAACAAAGGTATTTGTTCCAAATCACCCCGACTTTTGAGTTAAGTTGTACATGCATGCACAATTTAAAATGCAAAATATTTAAAAGCATTTAGAATTTTGGTTGAGTCAAAGAATACTATACCTATCATTATAAATACCTCATGGTATAATTAATTTGTAAGCGTATAATATTGTCATATTGAGTATAAATTATATAAATATATAACAATTTGTAGGTACCTATTATTTATTAAGCAGTGCTTGAATTAGAAAAATAATTAAAAGAGTAGGTACCTTCTCCCAGACTAAAAATAAGCTATAATGTGCTAACAAATACAGTTTATGAAAAATGTAATTTACTATAATACATATCTTATGACTTATGAGAATACTAAATTATAAAATACCTTATGAAAAATTAGGATTTTGCACTGTATAAGGTTATTTGCCTAACAATGATATCACAAAAACTGTAGGTATCTATCTTCTAAATGGGATAATTTAATGTGATGGTTAAATCTTACTTTTAATGGTTTTTGGTAGCGGTTACATTTAAGTAAAATTATTGATTACAATATTGTTTTAATTCAGTAGTAGTTGAAAATTGTATTTTGTATTAATAAATTATTTACTGTTTCTACCTATTATTTAAATAAAATACAAAAACATTATACTGATAACCTGATCTCATCTTTTTAGATTCATTCATTAAAAAAAAAATGGGTTATTGTTATATTTTCTCCAAAAAAGGACTATAGCGTTGTCCCAATGAACTGGCTCATTGAAACAGATTTAGAGAAATTGTCCACCAGTACAATACAACATTGTTATTGGCCACCAATAAGAGTAACTAGCACAGATATTGAAAATACTGAAGATCCAGATCCGTCCTGGTGTCAATATAAAATCCGTGTAGTTGGTGGCAATAAGACTTACAGTATGTAAAATCCAATTTGGAATACAACGTTTATTTTGATACATTTAAATTTTAATGTAACACATTAATACATTAATTTACACTAATTTTACATTAATACACTAATTTAAATTTTTTTTTCATATTACCTTATTATATGGCTATATAGGTAATTTCAGGAAAGCTTGGCATGAAAGAATTGAAATAGAATCAACTGACAATGAGAGCATTTCAAATGAACATCACCCTTTTAAAAAAAATAAAAGAAGTAAAACTGTGGATACCAGTGATAGTGAAAATGAAGGTAAATATTTATTTTTTCTATAAACTTATTAACATTAATTGTGTTTTTGAATAACTTATCTATTTTTCTGATTTACTCTTTTCTAAGATTCAAACGGTTATAGTATTGAACCTTGTAGTAATCAAAATTAATTACAGTTTAATATACCACCAACTAAATATTCAACACATACTGATGCAATTCAAACATATACAAACACACAACAGCAACCGTCTACATCGTCTTCTACTCATGGCAATAGTTTTTCATCAAATGAATTAAATCAACCTGGTTCCATTACAAACGCACTGTCAAGTTCTCTTTTTTCGGATATTTCATCATTTTCTGATAACCAAGAAAAATCTTTTACAAATCTAGAATCTTTAACACCGCCAAACATTTTACAAGACTCAAATATGATCGAACAATTCATATATGAACCGTCATATACAGGAACACAGGTACTTAATGTTCTAAACAAATCTTAACTTAATTCTAACTTTTTTACAAATTAGTTATTAATTATTTTTTGTTTGTCAGGTTAAGAATTTGGAAATGCAAAATCAACCATTATCCCAAGATTCTCTTAAAGGTAGTAAAAATTGTATTATAAATTAATTAATAAAACAAACAATGACATACCACACATTCTTATAAGGCTATAATCCTATATATGTTCTAAGTTTCTCTAACTTGACTACCCTTTAATAAATGAAGACCACGGAGCAACAACAAGACATCTCCACTTTTACAAATTTTTCAGGAGAAACAAAAAACGGTTTTAAAAATTAATAAACAGTTTTAAAAATTTACAAAAAATATTTTCAAATACCTTGGCAATAATTATAATTGATTTCATAAAAAAAATTAAAAAATTAAATTGGAGATGTCTTGTTGTTGTTGCACCTTAAAAATATTTTTTTACTCTTAATGTATAAAATAATGTAATTAATATGAAAAATTTATTCTTTCCTATAATATTGTATAAATTACCTGTATATTATATAATTCTATACTTACAGGGGCGTAGTAAGAAAAAAATTTCAGGAGGAGGGGGTGTTTCATGTGATAAAAAATAATAATAAAGTAGTTTTTAAGGTTGAAAAAATATCTTAAGTATCTAAATACCAACACTACATATTTCAGGAAGAGGTTCTCCAAAATTCTCCCAAACAGGGGAGCAATAAAAACAATTTTGAAGGGAGGGAATTTATACAAAAAAAATAAATTTAATTTAAAAATAAATTTAATTAAATGAATCTATAATTATATCTCTATAATTAGTTTTATCCATTTATTTTAAAATATATTATTAGTTATTACAGAAAAAAATACAAAAAATTTACAAAATATTCATGAAGAGCTTATAGCAAATCGCTTGATGAACCAAAGGCTCTGGAATATGATGAATAGCTTAAAAAATGATATAAAAAAATTAACTCAAGCCAATGTACCAACATTAGGAATGATGTCTAATGAAATTGAAGATAATATATTGTTAGGAAAATTTCCTTTTTCAAAAACAGAAGACATTTTAGAGTTTGAAAAACTATTGAAAATTGACAATAATGATATAGAAAAATTGGTAAAATTGTATAATCTAATTTTTTAACTTATTTTAAAATTATAAATTATTAATATAACTAATATACTTGTTTGCTAGAAAATTATATTTTTCTCAATTGGCGGTAATGATGGTAAATCACATTTGCGACGCATTTTGTCAAAAATGTTTACTAATCAACTTGCAATTAATTGTTCTTGGACAGGCCGGGCCTTTGATAAAGATTTGACTAAATTTAAAGTAAAAGATTTACAGATAATTTCAATTGTTAAAGGTAAATTATAAATTAAATTTATTTTGATATAATTCAATACAATTATAATTATTTCTATTCACTATTAGGTGTAATTAAAAATAAATATCAATTCTCCGACTCTGTATTTGAAATGGAAGTCCAAAGCTGGTTTAGGACAGCAAAAACTCGCTACGACAGGGAAAAGTAAATAATGTGTAATATAAATATTTAAGAATATTACATTTTACAGTTACCTAAACCAATTTAATTAATATCAATATGTTTTTTCATGACTATTCAGAAAAATAGATTCTATTAATTTTTCTTTCAATAAAGTTATTAAATAAAAATGTAATGTATTTAGATATAATAAAAGTTGGGTTTAACTTAAACGGACAAACATTATATTATTACTTATTAGTCTATCATCTCTAACTATCAATTTAATTTTTCAGTATTCCCAAAAATCTGTAAACGGGTTAAAGATATTGGAACTATTTCTTCACGTCAGTTTCAAAGGCGTATAAGAAATAAAATAGAACTATTAAATAATAGTCTACCAATTGCTACAAATTTTATTAAAATTCAGCCATCACCTCAGGTATGTTGAATAATATAATTTATAAAATAGGTACATTTTCTCAACTTTTTATTATACTGTTTTAGTCCAATCCAATCGCACTTTTGAAATCCCCTGATAAACAACTTCATTCAACCATTACAAACAACAATTGTAGTTATATAGTACCATGTGATTCCAATACAACACTGAACTTAACAAATGAATTTCATGCTTCTATTGTAAGTATTACTTAAATTTTTTTGTTACATTATATGTTGAAATATTAAGTTATTGTCTATAGATAGGTACACATTTATTTTTTAGGAATGTTCTGCTGAGACTCAGCCTATTGATGCCATGTTGTATGTAACTAATAGTAATAAAGATAAAAACCAAGATTTAGTTCAACAAATTCGTAAGTGGGCTGTGCAGTATAATGTATCACATGGTTGTGCCAATGAGATGTTAAATATTCTTAGAAACATAGGTCAAGAAATTCCCAAGGATATCCGTACAATTCTACGTGAACATAAAGCTGTTAGACCAATTTCAGAAATTAAAAACGGTTCATATCTTAATTTAGGTATTTGTAATATTGTTCAACCTCACTTATTAAAACAAATAAATAGTATAACTAATAATATAATTATAAAATTAAGTTTCAGTATTGATGGTCTTCCTTTAGGTAAAAATTCTAAAACACAGTTTTGGCCTATTCTCATGTCATTCATAAATGTATCCATTTTTAAAAAGAAAATTTTTAATGTTGGTATTTTTCACAGTTTTAATGGTAAACCTGGTGATATAAATGAATATTTAGGACCATTTATAAATGAGCTGAATCACATTTTAACTTATGGTATTCAAATAAACAATAAACAAATTAATTTTGAAGTAGCTCACATTGTAGCAGACGCGCCAGCTAAAGCGTTTTTATTAAATGTTAAAAACCATAATGGTTATTTTGCCTGTACGTCTTGTGAAGTCGAAGGAGAATATTTGGATAGAATTTGCTTTTTAGATGTATCTGCACCGTTAAGAACAAATAATTCATTTAGGTTAAAATCAAATGCTGAATATCATAAAGATGGATTTAGCCCATTGATAGATCTTCCTATCGACATAACAAAGTGTGTAGTTTTGGATTACATGCACTGTGTATGCCAGGGTGTGGTAAAAAGACTATTAAATTTCTGGGTTAAAGGTAAAAAACCAGTTAGAATGTTGGAGGAAAAAAAAAATTCTATTTCATTAGCTTTATTCAATTTAAGAAAATCCATACCATCAGAATTTGCTCGTTTACCAAGAAGTCTAGATGATCTGGAATATTGGAAAGCGACAGAATTCCGCGAATTTTTACTTTACACTGGTATTATTGTCTTAAAATCTAATATAAAAAAGGAACAATACAATCACTTTCTTCTTTTGTTTACATCTATTAGAATACTGTGTTCAGATAAAATTTTTAATACACATAGTGATTTAGCTTCAAAGTTTTTAATAGAATTTGTTCAAAATTATTCATGCATTTATGGTTCAAAATTTGTTAGTTACAATGTACACAGCTTAATTCATTTGCCTTTTTTTGTAAATTTACACGGGCCGTTAGATAATTTTAGCGCTTTCAAATATGAAAATTATCTTCAAACACTTAAAAAATCAATGAAATGCTGTAGATTTCCACTTGCTGAAATCCTAAATAAAGTATTAGCATCTGAAGGTAAAGAGTTAAAAACTCCTTTAAATAACAATTTGTTTATTATAGAGTCTTTTAAAATAGATAAAAAGCTCTCAAATTTTAGATTCACTTATTTTAAAAACATTATTCTTAAATCAAATAACTATACTCTTTGCTGTGATAATGTTAAAGATCGGTGTATTATTCTAAAAAATGAGGATATAGTGATGATAAAAAGTTTATATAAATTAAACTCTAAAAATAATAGTACAATTAAACTATCTGTTGTTAAATTTTTAACTGTAAATAATTTGTTTTTACAACCTGTACCGAGTAAACTCGTAGGAGTTTTTTCTGTTAAGACTGACCATATATCTAATGTTTATGACATAAGTGTAAATAATATTATATTTAAGTGTTTTTTTGTCCAACTTTCAAATAATGAAGCAATTGTTATTTCTCTTTGCCATAGTATGTAATTGTAAAAATATTAAATTTTTGAACTATGCATTTGTAATACCTATATTGTAATGCACTGAGGCATTCAATTTATGTTTATAAGAACCGTATAATAATATTTCTATATAAAATGTATATTTTATTTATAATATAATATACTTGTAAGACCAATATAATATGTTTTTTACTTACCATGCCATAACTAATATTATCTCTTGTATCAATTAATTAATACTAGAACTTATGTATGTTTGTTTTATTGTTATTTATTGTAGTATCATACTACTTTTTGTATTATAATTTTTTTTTAATTCCATCTGATAGCAAGAATAAAAATATATTACTTTTGAATAGGTATATAAAAAATGTGAGTTATCTATTAATTGTTAAACAATTTGTTTTTATTATTAAATATAAGCTTTTGGAAATCTTATATTATTTTGTATTTATTTCTATACCTACCTAGTTAAATACAATTTTTAAAGGATAAGTAGAATATAATATATATATATTAATATGGTTTATATATAATACATAATATATATATATATATATTCTATCTTTTCCTTGGTAAGTTATGTACACTTATACATAGTTTCATGGGTATATCCATGAAATTGTTAAACAACATAACGGGAATATAACATTTTAATCTATTTACAAAAGCCAAAAAAAAATATAACTGGAACAATTTGTAGTAATATTAATATTATGTTCCTGAGTACCATAAATGGAATATAAACTTAACTTACAAATCAGTTATGTTGTACAAAAACGTTAAAATTATGTTCCACAAAACCATAAATGGAATATGAATGTAACATACAGTACAGTTATGTTTTATTCATTGTTTCAAACAACACGGCATATTGCGTTATCAGAATGTTTTTGGAACTCTAATGGAAGTTCCGTAGGAACGTTTCAATGTTCCTTAGGAATATTCCTTTTATATAATCGTAACAGTTCTTTGCAAGGTGGGTTAAACAGTAAAATGAGATTACAATTTGTAGTTACAAATTCTAAAAAATGGATTAAAATTTTACAAAGTTTAATATATGAATATAATTTCAAAGACATACTTCGATCTATTGGTATGAGACCTTGTGAAGTAAATAAATCTAACGAAGATGTTGTTTTTCACAAATTGTTTTCTACAAAAAACAAACCTAAACCAAAAATTAAATTTAGTGTAGTAGAGTAAGAATAACAGCTTCTAAAAAAACATTTGGTAATAAATTTATTAATAATTGGACAAAAGAAATATTTATAGTTAATGAAATTTTAAACACAAATCCTATTACCTATAAAATTATAGATTTGAATAATGAAGATGTTATAGGGAGTTTTTATAACCAAGAGTTACAAAAAACAAAATTTTAATAGTATGTCCTAAGTTAAAGGAAGTGCTATCTATATAAACCTCCTTCTAAAATAAATTGATACTTTATCTTGATATTTCATGGGCATCGTTCTTATACTTATTAGGAATATTATTTGTAAAACTTTTTTTTAAACTTTCTGTATATTCACTATAACCTAAAATCTTTAATATTATTTAAATGATATTTTTAATAGAAACTATTCCATTAAAAAAATGAATGTAAAAAATAATAATAAAGAATATAATAAAGAATGGATGGATTAAATAAAATTAAATCTTTAATTAAAGAAATTGGTACTTACAATAAAATGGATGTATTAAATAAAAAAATATATCCTGCCAAAACTTGTGATAAATGTAATTTAACAATTGGTTCCAAAAGTTGGTCTGCTCATTTGAAAACTATTCGTCATCAAAAAATGATATAGATCAAACAATTGTACCTTGTAGACTTAATAAAAAATACAAGGGTATACCAATTAATCAATATAGACTAAAATATTTTAATTTTTTGAAATTAATGCAAAATGATATAAAAAAAAGTATAAAAAAAAATAAAAGTTATGTGAAATTTTGTGCTTTAGAATATTTTGAAAATTCTGAGAATGTTAGATATAATCTAAATGAAAGTCCGATTGAAGGAAATATTTTTATTATTAATCAAGGAGATGGAAATCCTTATATTTCTAAACTATTACATTCACCAACTTGGTTAGAACTTTGTCATATAGCCAATGATCAAATTATTGCAACAGGTGATTATAATCACTATTATCTAGACAACATTAAGATTGTTCAAGATTTAGGAAATATTAAAATGTGTGAATTTAGTATGGGGTCTTAATATTATTTAAATAGAATTTTTAATAGAAATTATTTTTATTAAAAAATTGAATGTAAAAAAAATAATATTCTATATAATAAAGAATGGAAGATAAAAAAATTCAAATCAATTTTAAAAGAAATGTTAACAATAATAAAATGGATAACAAAACTTGTGATAAATGTAACTTAACAGTTAGTTACAAAAATTGGTCTAGACATTTGAAATCTATTCGTCATCAAAACAATGATTCAGATCAAACAATTATACCTCGATTTAGACGAACATACAGCGGTACAACAACAACAAATGTAAGAACAAGACAAGAGAGAATACCAAAAATAGATAAAACTTGTGATATTTGTAAGCTAACAGTTAAATACAACAGTTGGTCTAAACATTTACAGTCTATTCGTCATAAAAATAATGGTATAAGACCAAGAAAAGAGTTTGTTTTTAAAACTGTAGAAACAGCATTTCAAAGTAGATTAACAACTTATATTATTAAAAATAATATGGGTATTAAAGATATACAAACATTTTTAAATCGTTTAGATTATCCAGTAATAGGACGACTTAAACAAGAATTAAAAAAAACAAATTTAAAAGTAAATATCTGGTTTTTGATATATATAAGAGAGGTAATGATGAAGGAAATATGGAATATATGGAAAAAAAATTTAAAACAGAAAATAAAATTGTAACAAAAAATTCTAACTTAAATTAATTTTATACAAATGAAAAAATCAAAATTGTAAAAGAAGAAGAAGATTTTATAATGAAAGATTCGCAATGGAGACTTCATCAAATTTTAAGTTTGGGAATAAATATAAATAAATATGTTCCTTATAAGGGTTCTTCATATATTCCATTACCTAAACACATTGGAGATAAACATGCTATTATAAATGTTAATAATAAAGATGATAAATGTTTTCTTTGGGAAATACTCTCTGCTTTACACCATGTTGAAAAAATGGACAAAGAGTAACTAAATATAAACGCTTTAAAAATGAATTTGATAAAGAATTTAAAGATATTGAATTTCCAGTAAAAACTACAGACGTTCCGAAATTTGTTAAAAGAACAAAAGATATTTCTATTAATATTTATTGTTTAGATAAAAAAGTAATTGTACCTTTACATATAAGTAAAATCGAAAAAACTAATCATATAGATTTATTATATTTAACAGAGGATAATAATATAAATAAAGGACATTATAGTTGGATTAAAAATTTATGGAAAGTAGTAGGAAGGTAGGAAGAGTAGGAGAGAGTAGTAGGAAGATTTATGGACTCTAATAGGAAGACAAGTTGAAAAAGATGGTCATAAAAGATTTTTGTGTAAAATGTGTTTAAGTAGTTTTGATAAAGAAAATAAGTTAAATGAACATAAACATTATTGTAATAATAATAAAGCTGCTAAAATAGTTCTACCAGAACCCTATGATAAAACTTTAGAATTTCAAAATTATAATCATTCCTTAAGAGTACCTACCTTTTATGGTTTTTACTGACTATGAATGTACTCTTAAACCAATATATACTTGTCAACCAAATGATACAGAGTCTTTTACTAATTGTTATCAGACACATATAACTAATCATTTTTGTTATTATATTAAATATAGTAATGGTGATTATAAACCTCCTGTATAATATTCTGGTCCAAACGTAGCTCAAGTATTTTATGAATGTATGAAAAATGAAGAAAAACTTATTTCTAAAATATATGATAAAATAGTTCCTATGAAAACATTGAATGCAGAACAATTAAATAATTATTATAATAAATCTGATAAATGTCATATTTGTGAAAGATATTTATCAGATTTACCTCTAATGTTAGAGAAAAAATTTAAAATAATTAAAGACGCTATTGAACATTATGAAAATATTGATGATGTTAAAAAATTAAATTTAATGAAGATAAACTTAAAATAATTAAAGACACTATTGAATATTATAAATTATTAAATATTATAAAATATTATAAATTAAAATTGTATAAATATAAACTTAAAAAAATTAAAGACATTGAATATTATGAAAATATTGATGTTGTTAAAAAATTTAAATTGTATGAAGATAAACTTAAAATAATTAAAGACGATATTGAACATTATGAAAATATTGATCAATTATAGATCAGAAGCTAAGAATGAGTTTGAAAAAGAATATTTCAAATTAATGAATAATAGTGTTTATGGACGTACTATGATGAATGTTCGAAATCATGTTGATATAAAATTATGTTCTAATGCATCAATAGTAGAGAAATTAATTGCAAAACTAAATTTTGATCGAAGGACAATTTTTACAGAAAATTTAGATGCAGTACATATGAAAAGAACACAAATATTTTTCAAACAACCAGTATATGTAGGAATGTGTATTTTAGATTTATCTAAAATGTTAATGTATGATTTTTATTATAATATTATAAAGAAAAAATATGGAAATAGAGTTAGATTGTTATATACAGATACAGATTCACTAATATTAGAAATAAAAACTAATGATTTTTTTCAAGATATGAAAATTATGTTAGATCATTTTGACATATTTATGGTTTACCTTTAGTTAACAAAAAAGTTTTAGGCAAGTTTAAAGATGAGTTAAATTTAAAAATAATGACTGCATTTATAGGTTTAAGATCTAAATTATATTCACATCGAATCTTAGATACTGAAAAAGAAATTAAAAAAGCTAAAGGTGTTAAAAAAAATGTTGTAGAAAATAAAATATGTTTTAATGATTTTGAAAAATATTTACTAACAAAAGAATCCAAATATGTTAAACAACATTTATTTAGAACTAAGAAACATGATATTTTACTGTAGAACAAAACAAAAAAGCTCTGAGTGTGTATGATGATAAAAGATTTATGAGAAGATTAGAGAAGTTTGATAAATTGTTGTCAACTTTTGAACGCAAAGGCATTTCAAGTAGGTTGTTTTTACGAAAGAAGTTGATGTTGTTAAAATTTAAAGATAATGAATCTTTACAAGATTTTTTTTTATTATTTGATGAAACGGTAAAAAGTTTAAAGGCAGCTGGTGGAAACCTTGAAGAAGATGATGTGATATGTTATTTACTTTTATCAATGCCAGAGACTTACAATGTTGTAGTAACATCGATTGAAACAATATCAAGTGATAAATTGACTGTAAATTTTGTGAAAAGACGTTTACTAGATGAAGAAATCAAACGATTAGGGACGTCAAGTCAAATTGAAGAACAGTCGGCAGCATTTGAAGTGAAAGCATCAAAACCGATTAGGTGTTATGCGTGTGGAGAATTGGGACATAAGAAATGGTCTCCAAAATGCAAGAAACGCGGTAATAAAAAATTGTTTGAGGCTGAACTTGTAGTCGAAAATCCTGATGATGATGAAGGTGCAGTAGCGTTTCTAGTTGACAGTAAAAATGGAGATGAGACTATCACTTGGTGTTTAGATTCAGGAGCCAGTGATCACTTAGTAAATACTGATGCATATTTTTCACAATTTGATAAATTACATTCACCAATAGTCATCGGAGTTGCCAAAGCTGGACAAGATTTAAAGGCATTTAAAAGAGGACAAATTGAAGTTCTTGTTGAGAATACAAAGAAGAAAATTATAATTAAAAATGTTTTATTTGTACCAAATTTAAGAAAAAATTTACTCTCCGCAAGTGCAATTACAAATAGTGGACTATCAATTAAATTGAATCATGATGAAGCGCTAGTTTATGGTAAAAATGGTTTATTATTTAAAGGATTTAAAAGGGGAAAACTGTATGAAGTTGAATTTAAACTTATAACAAAATTAAATGCATATAGTATATGTAACAATGAACAGAATATGCTTTGCCATAGAAGATTTGGTCATCTTGGTAGTGAATCAATGTTTAAGTTAGAAAAAATGGTCAATGGGTTGAAATTAGATGACAACAGAAATTTCTTAAGAAGTTGTGTAGGATGTATCCAAGGGAAACAGACAAGATGGCCATTCCAAGGAAAAGACACACAAGCAAGTAAAGCATTGGCTCTGGTTCATAGTGACATATGTGGCCCAATATCACCAGAATCATGGAATGGTAAAAGGTATTTTGTTACTTTTATGGATGATTTTACTCATTTTCTACATGTTTATCCTTTAAGTAAGAAAAGTGATGTATTAAATACATTTAAACAGTATTATGCGTTAGTGACTGCTAAATATGGAAGTAGCTTACAAGTTTTACGCTGTGATAATGGAGGTGAGTATTCATCTAATCAGTTTAAACAGTTTTGTAGTGAAAAAGGTGTTAAGTTACAGTATACAATTCCATACACTCCTGAACAAAATGGACACTCAGAAAGGATGAACCGTACCATTACAGAACGAGCGAGGTCAATGTTAGCAGATTCTAGTTTACCAAAATTATTATGGAATGAAGCAGTTCTTATGGCAGCATATTTAATCAATAGATCTCCAACGTCAGTTATGAAGGACGTCACTCCTGCCGAGTTATGGTTTGATGAAAAACCTAATGTAAGTAATTTAAGAATATTTGGTGCGGTGGCTCATGTTCATTGTCATAAGCAATTTCGAAACAAAATGGATAGCACGATTTAAGATATACAGGTTGCACAACGAAAACAAATATTGTGACTCAAGAACTGATACTTCAAAAAAATTAACTCTCAACGCTCCATGCGGGGAAAATCGTATTTCAGTGTCGCCACATGTAGGGAAAATTGTTATTATTATCTAAGGAAATTAGTTTTATTTTAATTGTACCTTTTAAAATTAAGTACAACAAAATGACATAATATGAATAAAGCAGAAAATAAAAAATCAGAAGCTAAATCAAATGACAAAAAAAAAAAAGAGGCAAAATTTCATAATAGATAAGAATATAAGATCTTTAATCGTAGTTGTTTTGCTTATTTCGACACCGGGAGCGCTAATGCTCTATTCTTGACAGCTGTTTTATAGTGTCATTTTTAAAGTCACTGCAGGACGCTATTAAACATAGGTCGTTGTGCAACCTGTATATCTTAAATCGTGATGGATAGTAAGTCTAAAAGGTGTTATATGGTTGGTTATGCTGATAGAGCTTACAGATTATGGGATCCCATCTGTAAAAAGGTAATATTGGCTCGGGATATCATATTTGATGAGGATAGTATATTCAACATTAAAGATATTACTATACCAATTACAGATGATAATGTGGTTAATATTGTATCAAAATCAGACATTTCAAATGAGACAGAACCTTTAGATACTATGACTGTTACAGAAGTGGGTACGGGCAAAAGGCAGAAAAAAACCATTATGGATGAATGATTATGACACCTCTTATTTTGCCTTAGCTTTATCAGCAGAATGTTTTGTCAATGATGTTCCTCAGTCTTATGATGATATTGAGGATAGAGATGATAAGCATTTGTGGAAACATGCTATGAACGAAGAAATTAAATCATTGATGGATAATGAAACATGGAAATTAGTGGAGATACCTGAAAACCTGAAAGTTGTGAATAATAAATGGGTTTTTCAGATTAAACATAATGGAAATGGAGAACAAATTAAGTATAAGGCAAGGTTGGTTGCTAAGGGCTATTCTCAGAGGAAGGGATTCGATTATAATGAAACGTATGCACCGGTAGCAAACATAATAATTGTTCGAACACTTTTGGCAATTTCTATTCATAAGAATTATTTCCTCTTCCAGTTAGATGTAAAGACAGCCTTTTTAAATGGTTTTTTGGATGAAGAAATATACATGGAACAACCTGAAGGTTTCATTCAGGGTGTCAACTTAGTATGTAAACTAAACAAGTCTATATATGGTCTTAAACAAGCATAAAATTGTTGGAATAGAAGATTTAATGATTTTATTTGTAAATTGGATTTCCATAGAAGTCTTTCTGATAGTTGTCTATATATAAAAGTTATTAAAGATATCTATATTTATTTACTTATTTATGTGGATGATATTTTAATTGCTAGTAACTCTGAATAATCTGTTTATGAACTTAGTGAGACATTAAATAAAGAATTCAAATTGTCAGATCAGGGAGAAGCAACATACTTTCTTGGTATAAATTTAATACGGGAAAATGGTAATTTAAGGATAAATCAGATTGGTTATTTAAATAAATTATTAAACAAATTTTCAATGACAGACAGCAAACCGAAGACTACACCTATTGAAAAGAACTTAATTTTCCAAAATAGTGAACTTACTAAAAAACCATTTAAAGAATTGGTTGGTTGTTTAATGTATGTCATGTTACATTCAAGACCAGACATAAGTGTAGCAGTAAACTACTTTAGTCGATGTCAATCTATAGCTACAGATGCTCATTTTGAACAGTTGAAAAGAATATTGCGTTACATAAAGGCAACATTGGATTTGAGTCTTATATATAAACAAAACAATGATGCAAATATCCTACAGGGTTATGTAGATGCAGATTATGCCAATGATGTTGCGGATAGAAAATCAACATCTGGGTATTTGTTTCAAGTTTATGGTTCAACTATATGCTGGGTTACACGGAAACAGGCTACAGTCAGTTTGTCTTCCACAGAAGCTGAATATCAGTCGTTAGCATCAGCAGTACAAGATTGTATATGGTTAAGAGGATTATTGGAAGAAATGTGCATTTTGGACATTAAGGATCCAACTTGTTTATTTGAAGACAATCAATCTTGTATTAAATTTTCAGAGGAGCCGAGGAAACATCATCGAATGAAACACCTAGATGTTAAATTCAATTACATTCATGAAGCTATTTGAAGTAAACAAGTGAAGTTGAAATTTGTGGAATCAGAAAACCAACTTGCAGATTTTTTAACAAAACCGCTAGCATATCCTGTCTTTAATAAAATGAGATCTAATATTGGTTTAGAATAAATTGTGTACTTACCTAATGTATTTATTGGTTGTTGTTATATTGTATTATGTTAATGTATGAGATTAGAGAGAAGTGTTGAATTCCTATAGTAATCTCACTATCAAATATCAAAATGTATTATGTATGTTATCAATGTTATCATTATTATTATTATTATTGTTTTATTATCATAAGTACTGTTTCTTTTAGTAATTGTTTGGTTACTCGCTTGGACACATGTCCCTCATGTTTTTTGCTTCAATATAAGTTTATTATGTCTATAAATAAAATTATTTTTATTTAAATTTAATTTCTATTCAGCCAATTCAATAATACTTTCAATTTACGAAGAACTGTTTGAAGCTGGCTTAATAAAACGTATTCCAAATGTCTAAACGTGATATAGCGATCGAACTACACAAACCCACCAGAAAAAAATATAAGAGGCGAAGGGTTAATGTGTATGGTAAAAACGACCTATGGCAAGCCGACCTGGTGGAAATGATACCATATTCGAAAATAAATAAAGGCTATAAATATTTTTTAACTGTCATAGATTGCTACACGAAATTTGAATTTACTAAACCTTTAAAATCGAAATCGGCTAAAGAAATTTCAAATGCAATGTCAAAAATACTACTCAAGCGTTCACCAAAACTATTACAGGTAGATAACGGTACAGAATTTTACAATACAACCAGGGGTGTATTGGAGCGTATACTCATAACAATATGTATAAAGAAATGCGTATACATGAAAAAAATATCCATTTTATAGGTATACGGTGGGTAAATGTTGAGTATACGGTGAATGGTGACAAATGGAAAAGGGTATAGTATTTTATTAATTGTTTTTGAAAATTTAAAATTGGATTTTTAAATTCTGTGGTTTAAAATTAAAAATAATATTTTAGGATTGAATATTACTTATCAGGTCGTATACGGTATGCAGTATAATCGAAGATTGCGGTTATTGTTACGGCTGTTATTGATAGTACCTAGTACCTACTACTTATTTACATTCTACAACCGCCGAGGTCACCCGTGGCCGAACGGCGAACACTCGAAAAACATACAATGTTATCATAAACAAGCTATAAATAGACTATAGTGCTGAATAATATGTATACATTGAATATGACAATATTTACATATGATACGTATGATAACAGCAAATCTAGTATACTCCGTATTCGTTTAGTGTTATATTTCGTTTTAATTTATTATAAACTAATTGTACGTAACTATAAAGTAAAAGTAAAATGTCTCAAGCTAATAAACGTCCTGCAGCAGTATCGATAGCTGATTATTTTAATCCTGTGTAATTACAATTTAATATATACAATAATATCCGAAGTCAGTCTATTTATTAATGTTATTAAATAGCCTATAGGCTATAGGTACCTCGTACTACCTAACATATATGAGTAAAATAAGAGGTCTGCACTAATTGCGTTTCTTCTTTTACTATTTTGTAACAGATCAAATATTCAAATTTCAGCAATTCATTTTTTTTTCATTAATATTACAATAAGTCTTAACTATTTAAATACTAATGTTATCACGTACAATGTACTCAACTGAGTACTATATTAAACATTTGTACCATTGTAGGTTAATCAAAACATCTTTAATGATACACATAGTATTAATAATACAAATACAGGCAATACTAGGACTTCCGATGAAGATGACCCAGCTCCTGTCATGTATAATGATACCACTCCATCAATTGTTCCATATTTTTTTTTTAAATTAAATTTTACGTTTTATTGTAAGGTATTACAGTTCAATTAATCTTAAATAATTAAATTAGCTTACTACTATTGATGGAGTGGTATCATTATACATGACAGGAGCTGGGTCATCTTCATCGGAAGTCCTAGTATTGCCTGTATTTGTATTATTAATACTATGTGTATCATTAAAGATGTTTGGAACAATTGCAGTTTAGCTACCACGAGATTTTTTCAAATTTTTTTTTCGAAACCTAGGTAAATCAACGTTTTAAAAATGATGGTGCCAAAAAAAAATTGCGCAAACTCTTTGTTTTTGAGTTATAACTGTTAGAAATTCAAAAACTCCTAAATTTTGAATTTTTTTTTTGTGGTGGACTTATGTATTTTGACTATTTAAAAACGATGGTGCAATCAGAATTTGTCGATCGAATTTAGTTTGAAAGTTATAGCGGTTTTAAGTTATGAAAGTTAAAAGTTGCAGAGATCACGAGTGTATTGGCACTCGTCGCTACGCTCCTCGGCGCCGTCGCTCCGCTCCGCAAATCAAAAATATCCCCCGATTTGTTGTGTAAAATCACCTCAGGTGAACCTCGGAATTAAACAAAGTTGTTTTTTGCCAATTACAGAAACATTTATAATTACGATATTTGGATTCAGAGAAATTATATATCTGAAAAATATAACCGGAGCAGGTAAGGCGCAACTACCTCACTTGGCGACTTGGTTCAACAAAAAAAATTTTTCTTTAAAAATCCAAAATTTTTAACTTAAAACCGCTATAACTTTCAAACTCAATTCGATCGACAAATTCTGATTGCACCATCGTTTTTAAATAGTCAAAATACATAAGTCTACCACAAAAAAATTCAAAATTCAAAATGCAATATTTGGGAATTTTTGAATTTCTAACAGTTATAACTCAAAAACTAAGAGTTTGCGCAATTTTTTTTTGGCACCATCATTTTTAAAACGTTGATTTACCTAGGTTTCGAAAAAAAAATTTGAAAAAATCTCGTGGTAGCTAAACTGCAATTATACCAATGTACCTATATACAATTTCTTTAAGTTGTTTTACAATTATTAAACCCATTTCTAAATATTAATCCAAATATTGACATTTTCGAGGTAGAAAGAAAATTTAAAATGGACTCAATATTAAATACACAAATTAATAGACAATTAATATATTAACTTAGATAGCTTACTCAATACAATCTACAATTATTCACCTATTTATTTTATAAAGAATGATTTTATATCATTATATACATTTAAGCACTTAGTTATAGTTAAACATTTTTAAATCATAGATGTTATTTTATTGATTTTCAAATTAGATACCTACAATAAAATTAAATTTCTTGTAACTAATTTGGCTTATGACTTATAACTAAATAGTACCTATCTGTGCGACGGCTGCACATCAAGCCCGTTGACGCGTGTACGCGTATGCGATTGCGGCTACACGTAGCGCGTCGCGTGTGACTTACCTCGTCGGCGACCTGTCGATAACCCTGTAATGTGGAAGTGAGTGGACTGTATTAAAATACAAAATTCGTCGAAAAACCTATGACGATAAAATACAATAACAAATAATGCGAGTGTGTACGACCTGATACGCTGAAGTTGATAGCACGTGATAATGTGGTGATGGAGCTGTTGACCCCATAGATAATAAAGATATGGATAGGACATAATGGTCTTATCAGCGGTCTTCCAGGGGAATAATTGAGGCCAAATAAAGTATATTTATATCGAGTATCGACTGTGTTAAAAAATGTAAACAAATCGCCTCAATTTCTTATCTATGTTGGACCGCAAAACTAATACGTAAAGAATTTGAGGCGTCCTATCCATGTATTTATTATCTATGGTTGACCCGGAACGACGGTGAGGCTGCAACTGTTCGCGTCGGCGACACTGGTACTTCCGTCGAAAATGGCGAATGTGGTCGACGACACCGCGTGCTTGCGTTCGGTGGTCGACGATGGCGTGGAGGCGTCGGAACGAAACCAAAATAAGCCGGCGCGAGCAAAATTACAATCGGCAGTCGGCACTTGCATACCCGTTGTCGCGGCGTAGAACGCGGCACAAACGACAACACTTAACACGTCACGGCTGATACGCTCGCACGATATAGGGCGGGCGGAAAACGCGTGGACGCGTGAGACAATATTCGCGTGGCGAATGTCGTACTGATGAAGACGCGATACAATAAAACGATGAGCGGTAATGACCGCGAGGACGGATTCGCACGACGTCGAACGGACGGACGAAAACAATACGTGTACACGTGGGTACGTGTGGACGAGCCGTGCTCGAACCACACGACGATAGTCGGGCGGGCGACAAAATTACGATATTCTGATCGCACAAATACTTCGGTGGCGACGCGGCGTAAATGCGACGCACCCAGAAGGAACCGACGGATTCAAATGACGAAACCGACGGGCGAACGGTAAACGTGTAGACACGTGAGGACCACGGCGGGGTCGCACTGCGTTAGAAACGGGCGGGCGACGAGAAAAATACAATAAGCCGTGGTTTTGGCACTCAGCCGAAACTCGTATCGCGAGAACGAGTTGATGAGCAGCGAGGCTCGGGTGCACGGAACAACATGGACGGTATTGACGGCGACGGCGCACCGGATCGCGTTGGTTAAAACATGTGGTTTTAACCCGAAATTTGCCAAGTCGGCGGAAACGCGACAGTTAGCCTTAGACGGCTCGAAAACGACGACGACGGAGGCGGACGGGTACACTTTCTGGAGTCTCGACAGCGGCGAGACCGTCCCCACTCTGGAGGTACAAAGGTTGACTTTGCGGTGCGCTCCAGTGTAGAAAACGTTGCGACACGGGACATGACGGATACACCGCGCGCAAATTCAAATTGCAATGTGTACCCAACACTATCTATTAACTAAAATTCATATATTTTTCATTTTTACCATTGTAGGTTTATCAAAAAATAGATTATCGCTAAACGTAATGCTCAACTTTTATTATTTTTATTTATATTTTAGAATTCATCATGGCCCACACATTGGACTACCGAACATGGCATGCAAAGAAGGCAAAATATGAATAGTTGATATTTTTTGATGGAAAAATTGGTTGTTCTTTTTGTCGAGACATTGGATGTATTACTAAATTTAAAAACCGTGGCGTAGAAAATTCATCTGAATGGGCAAACTACAAAATTAGTGGAGGTAAAGGTAATAAAAAGGAAACAAGACTCTCAGTTATCCGTAACAAAATTAAAAGGCATGTATCTTCAATGGCTCATAAAACTGCTAGTGATTTAACAATTATAAAAGAATCTGATATACTAACAAAACAATTTGAAAATAATGCGTATAAAATATATAAATCGACTGAAACCATTTTTCGTACAGCATATTTTATCGCCAAAAACAATAGACCTTATGATGACCATTTCAAACTACTTGAATTACAAAAGCTCAATGGTATTGGTATTGGTACAACATTACATTCTCGATTTTCTTCAACAAATATTATCTCACATATTGCAGCAGAGATGAAGGAGAAAATTGTATTGAATATTATTAAATCTAACTCTAAACTATCAGTCTTGATAGATGAAAGTACAACAATGAGACGTACGTGTCTCCAGCCCCCCCACATTCGAATTTTCCAATTTTTTTTTGGCAAATAATTAGCATGCAATTAGCATGTATTTGCATGCTAATTTTTGTAATTTGCATGCGTTTTATTTAGGCGTGGTATCAAAAAATAGGTGGGGGGGCTGTAGACACGTGTCTCCGACCCCCCCACACATCATAAAAACTTTTTTTCAAATTTTTTTTTATGCCAATATTTAGCATGTAATTAGCATGAATTTGCACGACAGACCCCGAAACTCTATCGTAATCCGTTGCTTCGCAATACTCATTTTTCTGATTTGCACGTGTCCCCAGCCCCCCCACTTTGGGAAATACTTGGAAATTCAAAACCGTTTCTACGCCAATATTTAGCATGTAATTAGCATGCATTTGCACGACAGACCCCGAAACTCTATCGTAATCCGTTGCTTCGCAATACTCATTTTTCTGATTTGCACGTGTCCCCAGCCCCCCCACTTTGGGAAATACTTGGAAATTCAAAACCGTTTCTACGCCAATATTTAGCATGTAATTAGCATGCATTTGCACGACAGACCCCGAAACTCTATCGTAATCCGTTGCTTCGCAATACTCATTTTTCTGATTTGCACGTGTCCCCAGCCCCCCCACTTTGGGAAATACTTGGAAATTCAAAATCGTTTCTACGCCAATATTTAGCATGCAATTAGCATGCATTTGCATGCTAATTTTTGTAATTTGCATGCGTTTTATTTAGGCGTGGTATCAAAAAATAGGTGGGGGGGATGTAGACACGTGTCTCCGACCCCCCCTACACATCACAAAAACTTTTTTTCAAATTTTTTTTTACGCCAATATTTTGCATGTAATTAGCATGTGTTTTCTCGGCTATCGAGTTTAAATAAATTTTATACCTTAGTTTTTAACTTTTTAAAATTAATTTTATTCAAAGAAATGGCCTTTTTCTTACATGTAAATAAAAACAAACTTATAATAAAAAATCAACATATTAAATTGTATAAAATAAAAATTCACAATTGACTTTTGTTGTGCTTTTTACGGGAATGGGTTTTTTTCTGAGATCATCAAATATTTCCCAATTATTTGATGCCCCTCTCTTCACGTATGATTTATAGTGTCCAACTGAGTTTCTTAATTTACTTTTTCCAGGTATAAAACTTATGACACCTCTAAGCTCAAATGTTCGATTTACATTGCATAATATTTGTGGAATGTCACATAGTCTGATCTGTACAATCTTTGCAGCT
This sequence comes from Macrosiphum euphorbiae, assembly GCA_949089665.1. NCBI lineage: Eukaryota > Metazoa > Arthropoda > Insecta > Hemiptera > Aphididae > Macrosiphum > Macrosiphum euphorbiae. The sequence continues at coordinate 191,795 of CARXXK010001694.1, forward strand.
TCTGTACTATGTTGTCGACTCATATTTAAATCGTCCTCTAAAATAAAGTTATTGTTAATAAGTTATTAATTAATATAATTTTAAGATAGCACATTGAATTGAATTTATATAGATCTATACGTATATATAAGGTGTAACAGAATGACTTGAAAAATAAAATAAAATTGTTTTAATCTATATAAAAATTAATAAAAGTTTTAATATGATTTTTAGACGTATACGTGCAGTACACATTTTTTTATTTTTTAATCCTTTATATATGTCGTGGAGTTTATTTTTTTAAATTTTTCTCATTATTTATCTGAATTAATAATTAATTCAAAACGTAATAATGTTTTTCAGACATAAATAAATTTCATATTATTTATTATTTTTATAATTTTAATTTTTTTTTAATACGTTTAACTTGTATCATTTTTCCATTTTTTATTTGTTAGGTTTTTCTGATATATACGCTAAACAGTTTTAAATATCAAATTATATGCAATTATTTTGTATATTAAAATGTTCTTACCTTCCCAAAATAAAATGTCAATGAACAAATGCATGTCCAATAGATTAGTTGATATTACTGAATTACAGTTTTCAATGCATTTTGAATAATCTGATATAATTCTATTGTCTAAATATGTTTGAAGTCCTTCAAATAGTTTACTGCTGTTGACTTGATAAGTAAGAAACATGATATTATTATTTTGAATATTTTTTGTTCTTATACATGTTTCGTTTGAACATGTTTTAGTCTCTATGGCTGTAGGGAAGTCATCCAACATTTTTTTTATCACATATCCAGCTGTTGTGTCACAAACAGCTAATGTAACGTCATAGTCCAGCGATTGTATGTTGACATCCATATAATTTATAATTAAATTAGTCTTCTGAATAAGTCGATTGATTTAATTCCATATTTGACAACATTAGTTATAAAATTTAAAAACTGATTTTTTTGAATGTCAACTTTTTCAGCATACCTTTTACTATCACAATAAGACACCTAAAAATATTAAATTAACATTCACAATCATAAATCTATTCAATAAGTAATTAAACATTTATTTTATAAGATCAGATCGATATTCTAAATTTATAAATATTTTAGTAAAGTATTAATTATTTATAGGGCCGTGAATTTAATGCTCTAAAAAACCTTAAAAAAAGCATTAAAAATGTCAAAAATATGCAATATTATACGCACTTAAAATGCAAAAAATGCAATATAAAATGCCAAAAATTATAGTATAAAATTCACTTATAATGGTTTTTATTTAATTTTTATACATATTTCTATTGATATTATAGAATACTAGCTGATCCCGTGCACTTCGTCGCCCTTTAAATGGATCAACTCAATACTACCTACTCAAACTTTGTTCAATTCATTAACGTGTATGGTGTTCAAAATTTATCTTATCTTTCCCGTTGCCCTGAATAAAAATTCTGAATCGCGGCAGTACATTATCAGGTAGGCAATCTACCTGCGGTAGATCGCGGACCCCGTGCTGTTTGTACGGAAGTGTATGATTTAACTCTAAAGTATCAAAGTTATACCAGTTTATTTTGATGTAATACTGTGGATTAATATAATAAATTTGGTTGCTCGTAAAAAATCGCAACTCTTAAAATAATTATGATTGTTGAACTCCTTTTGGGTGTAATTTTCTGCGGTAAGTGCAACTCTGCCACCCTGGTAAGCATTGTTCAATAATTCGATTTGATGCAAGCTTGTACCTGATCTGACCGAATAACCAATGGCAACCAATAAATAAATGCTAATTTCTAATGTAGACTGTAACCAATGGCAACTATAAATAAATAAAAATAAAATTTCCAATTTCTATCGTGAATCTCAATGTCCCTGTTTCAGCACCTATTTAAAAATTCGAATTTTGGCAAATCCTTTCTTAGCGCACGTCTATATTATAATAGCTATCTGTATGCCAAATTTCAGCCAGATCCGTCCAATGGTTTGAGCTGTGCGTTGATAGCAGTCAATCAGCTTACTGTTTTTATATACAGATATGGTTGCCATGGTAATATGGACCCACACACACACACACACACCCACACACACTGACATACATTCATTTTATATATATAGATTGATATGAAATCTTGGTAACCTTAGTAACCATGGCAACCTTGGTAACCATGGTAACATGGACACACAGACACACAGACATACATTCATTTTTATATATATAGATTATACATTTGTACATTATTAAATAAAAAAAAAAATTTGTATAATGCTACTCACTTGAAACATTGTTAAGAATTTTTTTTATGTATTGATTTTTTTTCAAACATGTCAATTGACGGAATTTGATTAACAATGCCGGAAAATGAACTAAAAATGCAAAATATGACATCAAAATACAAAATAAAAGTTTCATAAATGGATTCGTAGTTACATAATTCAAATTATGTACTTAAATAGGTGCGGTTCACAATCACCAAAAAAAAAAAAAATGCACTTTCCTACAAATTCACAGTCCTTGTTATTTATATAAGGTATATTCTGATTTTGAAATTCTTAATTACCATAATCAACGAAGCTACGGTATCAAACGCACATGTGTTGCTTAAGACCACTTTTCCGGATATGTTTTGGGCTTTACAACTTTTCAACTCTTTGAACCTTGAACCATTTTTTAAAATTTTTTTTAAAGAGGTTCAAAGAGTTGAAAAGTTGTAAAGCCCAAAACATATCCGGAAATGTGGTCTTAAGCAACACATGTGCGTTTGATACCGTAGCTTCGTTGATTATGGTAATTAAGAATTTCAAAATCAGAATATACCTAATATATAAATAACAAAAATGAGTATTGCGAAGCAACGGATTACGATAGAGTTTCGGGGTCTGTCGTGCAAATGCATGATAATTACATGCTAAATATTGGCGTAGAAACGGTTTTGAATTTCCAAGTATTTCCCAAAGTGGGGGGGCTGGGGACACGTGCAAATCAGAAAAATGAGTATTGCGAAGCAACGGATTACGATAGAGTTTCGGGGTCTGTCGTGCAAATGCATGCTAATTACATGCTAAATATTGGCGTAGAAACGGTTTTGAATTTCCAAGTATTTCCCAAAGTGGGGGGGCTGGGGACACGTGCAAATCAGAAAAATGAGTATTGCGAAGCAACGGATTACGATAGAGTTTCGGGGTCTGTCGTGCAAATGCATGCTAATTACATGCTAAATATTGGCGTAGAAACGGTTTTGAATTTCCAAGTATTTCCCAAAGTGGGGGGGCTGGGGACACGTGCAAATCAGAAAAATGAGTATTGCGAAGCAACGGATTACGATAGAGTTTCGGGGTCTGTCGTGCAAATGCATGCTAATTACATGCTAAATATTGGCGTAGAAACGGTTTTGAATTTTCCAGTATTTCCCAAAGTGGGGGGGCTGGGGACACGTGCAAATCAGAAAAATGAGTATTGCGAAGCAACGGATTACGATAGAGTTTCGGGGTCTGTCGTGCAAATGCATGCTAATTACATGCTAAATATTGGCGTAGAAACGGTTTTGAATTTCCAAGTATTTCCCAAAGTGGGGGGGCTGGGGACACGTGCAAATCAGAAAAATGAGTATTGCGAAGCAACGGATTACGATAGAGTTTCGGGGTCTGTCGTGCAAATGCATGCTAATTACATGCTAAATATTGGCGTAGAAACGGTTTTGAATTTCCAAGTATTTCCCAAAGTGGGGGGGGCTGGGGACACGTGCAAATCAGAAAAATGAGTAATTGCGAAGCACGGATTACGATAGAGTTTTCGGGGTCTGTCGTGCAATTCATGCTAATTACATGCTAAATATTGGCATAAAAAAAAATTGAAAAAAAAGTTTTTATGATTGTGGGGGGGTCGGAGACACGTGTCTACAGCCCCCCCACCTATTTTTTGATACCACGCCTAATAAAACGCATGCAAATTACAAAAATTAGCATGCAAATACATGCTAATTGCATGCTAATTATTTGCCAAAAAAAAATTGGAAAATTCGAATGTGGGGGGGCTGGAGACACGTACGTAACAATGAGTACATTATCTACAATGATAGTGTATGTGAAATCATCAATTTCTTATGAAGATCCAGTATTCATATTTTTGGAACTTGTAGAATTAAGACTACAAACAGCTCTAAATATAACCAATCAACTTATTGAATGTTTAAACAAATCTGGTTTTAATGATGAATTTTTAAAAACAAACTGGATATCATTTGTGAGTGATGGAGCTAGTGTACTCGTCGGTAAAAAAGCTGGAGTGGCAAAATTACTTAAAGATAAATACCCTTTAATTTTTAACTGGCATTGCCTAAATCATCGTTTAGAATGTCAATGATACAATGAAGGATATAAATGCAACTAATCATTCAAAAGTTTTTATTGATTCACTATATGTATTATAGCAATAACTCCCCGAAAAACAAAAATGAGTTAAAAGATTTTGCAGTGAACTAGATATGTATTTTGTTAACATTGGAAGAGTACTAGATGTTGGCTGGTTTGCAAGTAGTTGGCGTGCAGTTAAATCTGTGTGGAGAACATTTCCTGCCCTAAGTCAACACTTTCATTCATCTTCACTAGACATATCTAGAGACACAAAATCAAGAAGTAAAGACTTAGGTTTGTATAAAAAAATAACCTAGTTCTGAGGTTCATTTATGATTTAGCCTTAATGTGTGATGTAGTGCACGAACTTTCTACATTAATCTTTGGCACTCCAAAGTTAAGATATTACATTGATAAATGCTGATTCAAAAATTAAAAGATCAATAAGGATATTAGAGTCATTTAAATATAAAGATGGTGATCATATGGAGGAATTTAAAAAAAATGTATCAAATATGTTGTTTAAAAATGTAAATTAATTAGTTAGTCGAGAATTGTTTCTATTATAGTAATCAGTTTATAACAGTATCTGTGTTAATTAAATTCAAGATTATTAAATACAATGAGATTGAGAGTTCAATTCTCAAGATATCTGTATTCTTGATAAAGCGACTTGGCCTCAATCGGTTGGTGTAAGGTATGGTGAAGACCAAGTGAAACGTATATGTGACTTTTTTTGAATAAAGATAACGCAATTCAAGGTTTCAGAGAATTTCTAGAAGAAGATAAAAGTTCCAGAACATTGATCTTAGAAATGCATAATTGTGTTCAAACATTTCCGTGTTCTACAGCCGAGTGTGAAAGGGGCTTTAGCCTTTTAAATATTATTTGTAATGATCTTCGAACAAGATTAACTGTTGAACATATTTCCCAATTTATGTTTATTAAAATAAATGGACCTCCATTACAGCTTTGGAAACCAGAAATCTAGGTAAAGTCATGGCTAGTGCGTCATAAATCGGCGGACGATACGAGATGCAAAAAAATTCAAAAAAATATTGAAACTCAAAGTATTTGGAATATTTTGTAACGTAATATTTGAACAATAAAAATTTTAACATACTTATGAGTTTTATATTTTTTCAATTGTTGGTTGATACTGAAACTTAAGAACGGAAAAGCGATACGTTGGTTTTATTTCTAGGTATAAATTTATCGAGCGGAGCGATAAAATTTTATTTGAGATACAATTTAAAAAATATGGCGTATACTCAAGACATTATTTACCAATACATCCATGAATACAACATTCGATGCGTTGATGGAAAAACACAATATACATAAATATTCTACGTATAGTACAACGAAGGGTTGTATCGTAGAACGCTTCAACAAAACTCTTAAAGGAAAAATGTATAGGGAGTTCACTGCACGAGGATCATATGAATGGGGGTATCTATTTTACCAAAGTTGGTTGATGAATACAATATTCAAACACAGAACAATATCTATAACACCACTACAGGCCGATGCAAATCCGCGTGGAAATAAAACAACGCAAAATTATTACCTTAAAAATTAAATTCAACGTTGGCGACTATGTTCGTGTTAGCACCTATAAAACCGTATTTTCAAAAGGGTATTTAGCGAACTGGTCCACGGAAATATTTAAAATAATAAAAATTAATAAAAAGTTACCCGTTACATATCAATTACAAGATTATAATGGAAATCCGATCGCAGGTTGTTTTTACTCTGAAGAAATATTAAAAACAAATTATCCAAACGATTATTTAATAGAGAAAATAATTTGTAGGAAGGGGAAACAGATATTGGTAAAATGGAAGGGGTTTGACGATACGCACAATAGCTGGATTATACAGTGATGTTAAAAACTAATTTCAGTCACTCTATAGACCTGAACGTGTTTGGTAGTTCTCGGAATACTGAACAAAAAAAATATTTCAAATCTCGAACAGTCGTTAAAATCGTATCGTCCAAATTGATTAAATTTGAGCGTTTACTCGAAAGAAAATCAAAAAATCCATTCAAATACAAGAGTAACAACACGGAAACGTTACAAATAACGTGTTCAGATATAGCTGAGCGTATAAGTAAACTTGAAAAACCATTACAAGATATCACAGAACAGTTGAAAAAAATAAGCAAGTCTGTTGATACTATAAGCAAACTATAATGTCTTCGGCCATTTTGGATATTCATTGCGTTCTCGGAGTGCACAAAAAATACGTGATTAAAGAGATGTCAATTTTAGACACGGACACTTTCGCAACTCAACACTGGATCTTTAAACACACTTCTTTAACACAAGACGCAAAAAGTCGCAGTGTAAACAGCTGGCTACAACGTTTGTAACACGGTTTATCATTGGAATACGGTGATGTGGAGTATACAGAGATACAAAAAATATTTGATTCTTTCAAATTCACTAGAATTTACGTCAAAGGTTTGCACAAACAACACATTATCAACGAGTTTATGCCGCACGCCAGCGTCTTCGACTTGGAAAACTGGGAAAATTTTCCTCGGCTTCGTGAATTGAATGAAGAAACACTACCATGTTGTATTTTTCATATGGAGTTTAATCCTAAACAATGTACATTGTATAAAGTATTTGCATTAAAAAAATGGTATCATGATAATGTTTAAGATTATAATAATATTTTTTTTTTCTTTATTTAATAAACAATAATATAATATTTTAAAATTGGTTTATTATTATTTTTCCTATGCTTAAGGTATAATTTAAAAAAAAATCACAGATATACAATAATATTTGAATATTGGTATAATATAAGTTACAGATATTTATACAATAACATTTGAACATTGTTATAAGGTATAATTTAAAAAAATCACAGATATACAATAATATTTGAACATTGGTATAATTTAAGTTACAGATATTTATACAATAGCATTTGAACATTGTTATAAGGTATAATTTAAAAAAAAAATCACAGATATACAATAATATTTTAACATTGGTATAAGGTAAAATGTATACAATAACATTTGAACATTGATATAAAGTATAATTTAAAAAAATCACAGATATATACAATAATATTTAAACATAGGCATAATATAAGTTACAGATATATTTAGATATACCCCCATGGTAACGTTTCTATTACGTCACCTTCCGAATACATAACCATACGTTTATCGTATTCCATTTTAAAAGTCTTTGATGTAGTTATTGTTGACAATTCCTTAGTTTTTGAATTTCGTGTTATTTGTTGAAATCGCAGTTCTATGTCTCTTATTTCGTCATTCATTATTTTTTTTATACTGTCCATATTTAATTTTTGAATATTTTCGTGACTCAGTGTAAATCCTTTTATTTTTGTAGTTGTCCGATTTTCGTTATCTGTGTGCTCTATACTTTTAGGGCCTGTAGATACCCAGTCGGTTATATGTATACCCGGACCTAATTCGTCCATCCACTCACCAAACATATACCCTGTCTGCACTTAGTGTATTTTATATTTGAGATGATGCCTAAGTGAAGACAGGGTGTATGTTTGGTGAGTGGACGGACGAAGTAGGTCTGTATCGTAATATACGACTTTCTCACCGATATTATCTAACATAGTGTATAATCTTAGTCTAGCATTTGATGTCGTGAATGCAGCTACGTATATAATATTAGTATTATATTCATGACTGACGAATTCATTAATTGTAGGATACTTCTACTAAATCGTCCGTCAAGAAAACAATGTTTTCCGTTTCCAATTTACAGTCCAACAATACTTGATACCACCTGTCTGGTTAGGTTTTGATATTATTTCGGTTTTCGTTTGATAAGGTCTTTGGCCAAACTTGCCCTAAAACGAATTTAAACATATTTTAGCCAGTGCTCTTAAGGCGGCTCTTAGTGGCTATTATTTAAGGGGAACAATTTAGGCAATTTCTAATCTTGTCGTAGCCGCCCGTCATCTATGTGTTAGTCGTAAATGATTATTAGTGTGAAATTCGAAAAAATTCGAACTCGATAACAATAGATTTTATATCGCCCGGTTGCGGGCACACCGTTCAATAGCACACGTACGCGCATGCACAAGTCAACGTAATCACTCTCGAAAAATATTTTTGTACACTCACAACAGTGAAAAATGCTAATAAGCTGGCGAAAAATACACATACTTCTAGTAGTCCAATTTCAATTTTGAAAAATTATTTGAATTTGTCCGCCTCTTTTTTATGATTTGTAGGAAACCGATTTTGGATATTTTAGATAATTTACGTATATTACGGTTCCAAATGACTGCTTGATTTCTCAAATTTAACTTGCACTTTTAAGTGCTAACTAGACAAAAAGATGAAAAAGTTTTTCCTACAGATCATAGAAAAGAGGCTAACGAATCCAAATAAGTATTCAAAATTGAAATTGGACTACTAGAAGTATGTGTATTTTTCGCCAGCTTATTGGTCTAAATGCATGAAAAATCCAATCGTTTAAAGCCGCCTTAATCCAGGATTTTATTTTATATTTGCAATGTCCATATCGATACCTACTGCGTTTTTCACTGCTGAAATATAATCATTAACCGACCGATAATCATTTTTCCACGAGCTCGTTTCTAATTTAATTTTTAAAAATCTTTTAATATAATCCTTAAATAAAGTGTTAGATTTTTTTTCGAAATGTTGCACTTCATAGATTTTAATGATTTTGTATCCTTTCTCTAAGGCTTTTTTTACTTCATCCGCTGTTCAAGTTCCTGTAAGTATATACCTACTCAATACTTGCTATATATTATAATTTATAATATACGATGCTAAACTTGTTATAATTTAAATTTAATGTGATTATGTTTACAGTTTCAATGGGTGAATCTAATTCTCCAGACTTATGCAATATAATTAATACTGATAATAGAAAACATTCGTTTCAAAGTCAGCCATTATTAGTTGAAGAACATTAAGACAATATCTGTAAGACAGTTTCTTTAGAAAGTAACCTAAACCGTCGTGAATGTCTTCCAACACAGAAATGTGTGTTTTACTAAATGATTTTCTTATTTGTCATTTTTATTTACTCCTTTTTTATATTCCCTCACAGCACAGGGAGTACTTTGAGATAGCACTAGGATTTCCGATAGGAGTCCCGGGAGTTTCCTTATGAGCTCCTTATGTCCGCGCATTAAAATACCCAATTGGAGTTAATCAGGAATCCCGGTAGAAATCAACTATGACTCCTATTAGATATCACCAGAAACTCCTAATAGAAATCACTGAAAATTCCAAATAGGCATCACTAAAAATTCCAAATAGGCATCACCAGAAATTCCTTATAGGAATCACCTAACACTCCTTATAGAGATCATTGATGATTTCTAATTGGAATCAAGAAACAGGATATTTTTTTTGCAATTAGTGCTTGGCTTACCTTTTATATTTTCCTCTGTTATGTCTTTAGTGCTTTAGTACAAGGGCACCCTTATTTTCAGGGGGTTGTGCCTTTGATACAACTTTTTTCATATAGATTTAAAAAGAACCAATAATAGAAATAAAAAAAAAAAGTTAATAAGAAACTCTAGGAATCATTTCATCATTTTAATAAATACTTCTACTTTTTTATAGGTACATATTATATTTTATAACAAAATATTATATTATACTGTATACAATAAGTAGTATTGCTTATTAGAAAAAAATTAACACAATGGTAAATATTAAAAAAAATCTGTGACCTTAATCTTTATTTTTATTAAATCATATTATTCGTCATCATGAGGAAGTTGAATTGACTCCAGTTCATTGACTTCCAAAAGTCTTTGTTTTTGTTGATTGAAGCGTTGCGTACAATGTCTTAACCAGCTATCAGTTTGCTTCCTTATAGTTCATGAGAACAGTTGGGAAATTTTTTATGACATGTTTCTAATAAAAAAATTAAAAATAAATTGGTAATATTTCATATAATTAGAGACTATGTTAATATGAGAAGATTTTAACCGCTGTTTCATATTTTAATTATATAACACTACAATGTTATAGTATTATTGTTTTAGTCTAATATTTATAATTATTAATTATTGTATACCTATAATATATATACAGTGAAACATCTAAATACAGGACACCCCTGTCACCAAAATGTTGTCTACTATTAAGAGATGTCTGTTATGGGAGGTTTCTCTGTATATATTGTATGAGCAAATGTTTAATACATCAACATTTTGATAAAATCCTTGAATATAACACAAAACCTATAGGGTTTTATTTATATACTATATTATAGCATATTATGTATATTTAATAAATATTAAAATATCCTAACTCTGAATTAAATGCATTATTTAAATATACATAATTTAGAAAAACAATTATTATAATATTGTTAAAAACATTTTTAATTATATGTATAAAAATATATATACCTGTAATTAAATTGTAAACTTTCAGCAAACTTAAAGCAACTTTTTTTGAATTAGGTGTGGTTTTATTATGGCATTTGCCAGTGTAGCTTATTTTTGTACTGAAATGGGCACTAAAAGTGCTGTCAAGAACCTGTTTCATAAAACGACCAACATCTTCTCCTGAATAGCCAAACATTCTTTTACCCTATTTAAAACAAAATATAATATTTACACGGAATACTTTAAAAGTACCTATAATATTTAAATGAATTACCAAATTAACTTTAAATGTTAATTCATTTGTTAACATATTTTCAATTTCAATTAAATCTTGTTTGCATTTAATAGGAATGAATTTTTGATAAACTTCTAAAAAGTCATTTCCCAATGGAATTTCATCATGTTTGGCACTGTGGATGTGAACCTTAATAAACTCTTGATTTTCAAGTATTTTGTCTAATTTTTGATTAAGCACAACTTGATTTTTTTTAAGATGAATTAACCATTTTTCTATTACAACAAATGAAAAAATAAATTTGATTAATGCGAAAGTATTTAACATAAATATCTTAATACCTATCCCAGATGATGTTTGAATATTAGGAGCATCACTATTTTGAGTGTCTTCGAGCATTTCTATGCTTTGATTATTATAGACTACTGGTTTTACTTCTTTAGTATATTCTAGAATAAAATAAGCTTATCAAATAGCATACTATACAAAATATTATTAACATGTTTAAAATTATTTCAATTGAAAAAATATATAAATTACCATTAATGGTGCCAAGAGAATAATGTTTGGTTTTTAATTTTTTAATTGGAGTACAATTTTGTGTTTTAGATTTCATTGTTTTTTTTTGTATGACCTTTATATATATAAAAAAAAAATGACACATTGAAAATAATATATTTGTTACGTAGGTACTTATAGTTATTATTTATTTATATACTGTGGGTCCCCAGAAACAGGGTCCACATTACCACTCATTAACCTGTCAATATTTTTCAATTCTCTTTTAATGACATTAAACTAGTCTAATGAATCATAAATTCCTAGGACTTGTAATTTTTTTAATTGTGTATTTTGCGCATACACAACACAACTTCATTATTTTAAGGGTGACCCTTATTTTGAATATAATTTTAGATTCATTGATTTTTTTTCAAGTCATTTTCATGTATCAACTTGTATTCTAAATCCAAAATTGACCGGATGAGGGATATTTTGAGTTTGAAATATATAGTATATATAATTATTATTATATATAGTTTGAGTGTAAAATCCAAGTGAATATTGTGTATTTTTGGTTTATTATTAATAATAAATAATAATAGATATTCTTCAGAAAAAAAGTTGAAGTATTAAATAATTATACCTATTACCATGCTACAATTTAATTTAATTTTTAATTTATTGAATAAATTACCAAATTTAAAATATTTTTACTTAGGTATTAGTTAATATATACATACCTAATTAAATGTCCATATAAAACATCCATTCAGAAAATATTTAAAATAAATTTAAAATAGGTACTTTTAAGATTTAAGTACCTAATAAATATACAGTGAAACATATACTAGTTGGCATACATGTAAATTACCTACATATTAAACCAAAATCAGTTATTTTAAATATAGGTACTGTTTACAACTCAAACAATTATATTATTTATATTAATCGTTAAACCTCATTTGTTTTAAACATTGGGTAAATTATTGGTTTTCTGGTTAGGTAAAGTGAAGTCGAGCCGGGGCGTAGACATCATTTTTTAAAGGGAGGGAACAAAAAAAAAACGAGATAGCTAAATGGGAGGGGAAAATTGGAAAATCCCCACCCTCTCAAAACTTTTTATTTGGGTAATAAAAATCCGACGGGGGGGATCTGACCCCCACGCCGCCCCTTGTCTTTGGGAAGATGCATTGTTTTATGTACTTAACATATATTTGAGTATAATATGCTCAATATTTACGTAATTGCGATACATATAATATCAAAACAAAGCGTACAAAAAAATTAAATGCATCCGATGAATACACTGATTTCACAGCATAATGTGCTCAGCAAATTGCTGATCGGTTCTTTTTTGGCAAATAGATATCGTCAGGGAAACATAATCTTTTTTCAATAAACTCTCCTTCAGCAAAACACTTTGTGCAACTATGGTATCCTGTATGATATTTAATATTTAATGCTAATGCTTTTGCAGGGGCATCAGCAGAAAGCCCTTTAATTGTCAACTTAAACATTTTGCCATTCAAATAAAATCCACTTTCATATAACTCGCAAGTTTCTTTTACAAAACTGTCTAAAAAAAAATGTACATCCAACGGTTTATTTATCAATGAGTGATAAATACCAATCATAAAAACATATTTTGTCCCAAATAGACAACCCAATATTGGCCATAATTGATTTCCAGAAGAATTGCTAATTGGTAACCCATCAATATTAATCATAATATCTAATCTATCAGTAGTTGAAAATAAATGGTTATTGGCCAGAAGAATCTCTCTAATGCCTTTATATAAGCCTCTGTGCCAATAAGAACCAGACTCGTTCTCTTTTAATTCAGTGTACCTTGGTGTTTGTAATAGGGTTCTTAGATCTATTGGAAGAATGTTTCTAAAACAATCATGTTTTCTGAGTAGTTTTAATAGAGAATGAGTAGATTTTAATGAAATATTTTCTTCTATGGCCCAACAAGCTGATTCATTACCAAAATCTGTAGGTTTTCGATCATTTACATTTCTGTTTATATGTATAGAATCAGAATACACACTTTGAATGGTGGGTTCTGAATTAGAAAGATTCTGGTCTAAGGGTATTCTGATTTGAGGAACATCTGATGTTTCTATTGGTTCAGGGATAATTCGATTATTTACAAGATCATAATTTAACAAATTATTTAAAGAATGAAATTCTTTCATTTCTTTATTGACACGCCTCCTGCATTGCCGAGAAGAAATTGCATTAATTGGTTTTAATTTTCTTTGAAATTAAAAAAACTAAAATAAAAAAAATATATTTTACTGTAGGAAGGCAGCAGAGTAGCACACTATAATAAAGTAATAAAGTACAGTAATATAGTAGAATTAAACAAGGTATTTTATAGGTACAGTGTACACTTATATTAAATTTGTTTATAACAAAATACTAATTTTTATATAATAGTTAACTATAGTGAACTTTATAAAAAAACAAAATTTAATAAAAATAAAAATGTGTACATTTTTAGACATAAAATCTTAATCTGAATTTGTATAATAGAATGTCCTAATAAAAAATCAGATCAATAACTTATGTTGCATTTAATTAATTAAAAGAACTATATAAAAACTATTTTAACTAGCTATATATATATATATAGACAATATTGGGTTAAAGGTAAAAGTTAAATGTGGTGGTGGTGGTCGAGCATTTATACTTGCCTCATAAAATAAAATAGTTCACGTCGCCACTGATGGTACCATAATATATATTATAGTACTATATGGAGCTAATTAAAATAGGTGTTTATTTAAATAATCAAACTATTTCCTTACCTTTTTTGTGTTGCCATCGTGGTTGCCATCGAAATCATCGAATGTTCACACTTCACGGTGGTGTAGGACGATTACCTACATAATAACCGATATCGGCTCACTGGAAAAACCCAATTACCAGTATTTACGACCGCGGTCCATATGATAAACGACAATTATAATATAAGATATTATATAATATTATATTATTATCAGCCGAACGACTTTTGATCACGGTTTAAGATTATATAATGTCTGTACCACGGTTATCTACGTAGATAACCGTGGTCTGTACAAAGTAGAGAACACCGGGTATAGATAATAGAAGCACCGGGTGGCACCATAATATATTTAATTTATAAATATCTTTAATATCTATGGGCGGCAGACGAAAATCCGTCGAAACTCGCGCATTATAGAGAGCGCTACTGCAGTGCATTCTGGCGGCGGCAGAGTTAACTGTTAATTGTCGACGGCGGCGAACACGGCTGACTAACGGCGAACAAGAACAGAGTGAATAGACCCGGTCAGGAAGAGGGGGGTGGTCTACCCCTTAAATAAATTAAATCGCCCCCATTATTTTGGTCTGGATCCGCTCCTGCTAGGTCTGAATTATTAGAGGAGCTGAAGCCCCACAAATAAATTGAACCAATATTAGAGTAATGGGGGGGGGGGGTGGTGCTTTTATCACTATTATAATTATTAATACATTTTAAATTATCAAAAAAAAATGTGGGGGAAAGCGTATATAAGTTGTGCCTCCCAAGTTGTGCCAATGTTCCTGGGACTTCCTGTGTTGTATATCGAATTACATTGTAATTACATTGTACAATTATACGTTAAATATTTTTAATTAAAAATTAAGTTACACTTGAGTCCCGAGAACACTTCCTGGGATTCCTAAATTAGGACTCCTGTATAGGGCACTATTAGGATTCTTATATAGAACACTACGAGGACACTCGTGGATTTATCCTGGGACTCCCTGTGCTGTACTTCAAAGTACAGTATATAAAAATATTTTTGATTAAAACTTGAGTCCCGGGAACACTTCCTGGGATTCCTAAATTAGGACTCCTGTATAGGAGACTATGAGGATACTCCTTGTTGGTTCCCGGGACTCCGTGTGCTGTGAGGGTTGTATCATGTTTAATTATAGCTGGTAGTAAAAGTCTTGAAAAGCCATCTTCAAAAATGAGTCATGATGATAATCTTACACCTCAACACTATGAGTATTTTGAGTACTATTCAAAGCTCTTCAACAGCTCATACCACACCCATTACAAAATGTTTGTGTTTATAAAAAGCAATCACTGAGTCTTGGTGTTTTAATTTTAGTTTTTATATCATTTTCTTTTTATTCATCAGATGTTCATAGTAGACAAAAAAAGAATCTGTTACTAAAAAACGAACAACAGAAGAGCAAGACAACATGAATAAAAAGCATATATGTGAAAACGCTGATGGTAATATAATATAAGATTATATCACAATATATAAAATATAAAATAATTTATTTTAATAATGTGACAATTTCTTAATATATTGTATTTATTATTTATAAATATATATTTACAATTAAATTAAAAAATGTTGTTTTATAGATCAGCTGAAAATGATGAACAAGGCAATAATTGGGCTTAAATATCAACTCAAAAGTGTATCGTATAATATTGATTCCTTACAAACCACAACTAAAAACATTATGGATAAACTATCCTCGATTAATTCTTTGCTTCAATCACAAGATAGTGATGAGAATAATGCTACCTTTGCAGATACACTGTGGCCAATTCAAAATGAAAATGAGCTTAATAAACAAGAAAGGTTACTAAAGGAGGATCTATCAGAATAAGAAATATAATAGTAAGTTGTAAAATGTATAACGTCATTTGTTTTAGGCATTCAGTTAAAAAGTGTAATTTTGGTCTGAACATATTAAACTCAAAATTATCAAAAACATTTAGTACATAAGTTAATTATTTTTCCATACCAAAAACTATACAGCATAATATAATATAATAAAATGTATTTAAATCCCTACATATCACAAGCAGTTATCCAGACATTCTGGCAAAACAATTCAAGACCCTCATTTTCGGAATTGTTCGAAGTTGATGTATTGTCGTGAGCTGGATCGACATTTTCAATTACGAATCCGTCATCAAAGTGCATGGGCAACGCTGCAATATCAATTATTTCATCAAGGTCATCTAATGTTTCAGTTGAATCTGTAATTGTATTAAGGAAGATGATATATTTCTGAAAGTTTGTTTTAAAATATTAAAAAACATAATTATAACTAGGGACCGGATTTATATGCACAAAAAATCATCAAAATATGCTTCTAAAAATGCTATAATATGTTATAAAATATGTATTTATTTTTAAATATGTACTTAAATATGCACTTAAAATTTTGTTTAAAACTATTTAAAAATATGTAAATGTATTATGTAAAATTATGTAACAATATTTATTAATTAATATGGTATTAAAAAAGTATAAAAAAGCTTTTAAAGTATTTTTTCGTCTTCGTCGCCATTCAACATTTTGTATCTTCAATCTATAAAGTATTAGCTCACATTAACAAAAACTGAAACAAAAATTTCAACAAATTGTGTACTCGGGCACAATTTTAAACATCAAACACAAGACACGGACTGACATCGAAAACTGGCCGTCTAACACTTGAATTCTATTATATGAGCAACGAATTTATCTATATTTATATATATATGTTGAATATGAGTATATGACTATATGAAGTATGTAATCTTATCTTTGGAAATAACGACCGGTATCAATTTTATCGATTTTATGTGTCTGTGAACGTGAAAATACGACGAAAAATGAATATATGTGTTATAAATAATAATATGCACTTTAAAACTACAAATATGCATTCAATATGTATTTAATAGGTAAAAACGTTGAAATATGCAAAATATGCAAACTAAAATTGGTGTTATTTTAATAAGAGTGATCGAAATCGGGGAAAATTTTCACCAGATTTCAAAAAGCTTATTCCAATACATATATGCATTTGCATATAAATCCGGTCCCTAATTATAACCGATGCTTACTTGGTGAGGCAGGTAGAACCAGAAGATTTGGATCGTAAAAAAAAGGTTCATCGTTTTCATTATTCATTTTAAAAATTTAAAAATTATTACATTTGAACGTGGCAACGATACAATTGTAACTAAACTCCACCGTAGAAAAATAATTAAATATCGAATAAGTTTATTATCAATAAAATGTTCCGATAGTCGACTTGCTTTGCGATAAGTAAACCATTCCGTATTACTAAGCCAAAATACCGCCAACTAAAATTTGTACTATGTACGAAGATAAAATGCCGTATCTTCAATATTACTTACTGCGTTAATGCTTAGTATGGTGATTTTACGGCGTTATTACCTAGAACCCATGAATTTTTCTATGGTTTACGGCGTTTAAGTGATTTGATTATTGATTGTATTATATGTTTGGAGTAATATTTCAGACATACAGCATATTCATCTACACAAGCCGAATTTCACAATAATTTTTTGTTTATAACCTCATTTTTTATTTTTTTGGGACTTACGGCGTTTTCGCTTATGACAGCAGCATTGCTGTGTGGGGTATTTATAAATTATTAATTGAATTTCCCAGTATCAATAAACCGACACTGCGTGTTTTGGTCAAATATTTAGTAAACATGGCACTTATAATCTAGGTTTTTAATTCGTATAATTTATATAATTATATACAATTACCTATAGGTAATATTAATATAAATAATAATAATATAAAATCAGTGCAATCAGTGGCGGATTAAACGGTCAAATGCCGACGAGACCCCTCCTTAATTATGTACCGAGGCCCACCTAAATTATGTAATTGATTTTTTTTTTAATTTTGACTAAAAAAAATTGTTTATTGCAAACTGAAATATAATTGATTATTGTTTTATTAATAAAATAATTTAAATATTTAGGAATACTTCAATACATAAGTACATAAGTTATTCAACATTCTACATTTCCACGTAGTGGGCATTGATCAGTGATCATAAATAATATTATTTATTATAGTTATAATTGATGTTAAAACGTAATAAATTTCGCTGAATTGGTTTTCCCATACAATACAAATTAAAATACACCAATACCAAGTAGGTACCTACTTTGTTATCGTGGAAACTAAAATAACCATTAAGTTTCAACAGTAATTTGTGAGTTTGTGCCTTGTGGCTACTAAAATCTATTATTTTAATCATTTGATTCCAATTCGACGAAACGACAATTCGTATGAAGACGTTATCAAGATTACGACAAAAATAATTTTGTAAGTAAAATAACAATCTTTTCATTACTTAATTAGCGGCCCTGTCGCGTAAATTATGATTTATTGAATACTATTTCCGCAGTAAATTCGCAACGTACATAATATTGAAATATGTAATAAACAGGGCTGTGAATTTAATGCATTTGCATTATGTTTTTCATATTGCATATGTTTATACACTCAACGGCTAGGCTGGGCATTAACGAGTTAATAAGTTAATTTAACTTTTAAACTTAATAAGTTAATTTTTTTATGATTATTAACTTAAGAAGATTTTGAATTAACTTTTGATTAACTTGAGTTAATTTTACTTTTAAACAAGTAAAATTAATTTCAATTTTAATTGTTATGTAAATGTAATGTTTTCAAATTCGTTTAAAATATAAATACTTATATCATGTCCGTTATTTTTCGCCATCGTCGCCAGCTGGCGGTTATAGCTATAGATATTCCCATAAATTATTATTATTATATTATACTTATTAAGAATTAATATCTGTATAGTAGATAACGCTGGGCGAACTAGACTGTTCTTGGTTTATAATGTTATTTTATTATTATAAAATTGAAAATAATGAACAACTAATACTTAGGAATATTTGCAGAAAAACAATAAATACAATTTCAAATGAATTTATTTTATTTATAAAAATTATACATTTTTTTTTTAAATTATGTGAACTATTGTAGGAATTAGTTGGACTGGACTATATTACTATAGTGTATTAAATTCTCAGCCGATAAATGTATGAATGATACATAGGTACCTATTTTGAATATTAATTTGAATACATATTATTATCTTTAGTTTTTTTTTTGATAGAAAAATGTCTGAAGAAAGAAAATTTGAATCGGGGGCAAAAAAAAGAGCAAAAAAGAAAAGTCAACTTCTTGTAGCAGCTCGTGAATGTAAAACTCAAACCAAACTTTTTTTTACACCTAACAGTGATACGATAAAAAATATACCTGTAATGAAGTCTGTGATTAATGAAATTGATGAAATAAATACAATTAACAATACAATACCTGGATCAAACCCAATTAATAATGAAATAGATACAATTAACAATAAAATACCTGAATCAAACACAATTAATAATGAAATGAATACAATTAACAATACAATAACTGAATTGAACACAAAAAATAATGAAAAAACAGAATTAAATATGAAAACTAAGCTTGATATTCTAGATTACCTAATTACCGTAACGACATCAGACAAACCAAAAATTACAAATGAGTTGTTACAATCTCTAGTAAAATATGGGGCATGTCAACCGTTTGAAAAAGACATGACAAATAATACTTTTCCGATAGATCCTAAGACAAAACGTCATTTTTCATCATCTTATTATTTTATAAAAAATTCTATGAACGAGATAACCAAGTACCATTGGATGTCTTACTCAATCATGCAAAATGTTGTATATTGTCATCCTTGCTGGCTTTTTGGGGATAATGCTACTAAGCAATCAATTTGGGTTTCTGGTTATTCGGATTGGAAACATTTAACCCAGTCAGCCATAATTCATTGTAACAGCAAACAACATTTTAGATCTGATGTAGCTTTAGTTCACTATTCTGAAAGTAAATCTATTGAAGCAATGATTTCAAAGCAGTATTCATTAAAAGTGAAAAAATGGCGTGAAATCCTCAAATTATTATTTGATGTAGTACTGACACTTTCCGTATTAGGCTTAGCTTTTCGAGGACATAGAGAGAATATCAACGATACACGTTGTGGAGTTTACTTATCGATTTTAAAACTGTTAGCAAAGCATAACCTACCTTTGAACAACATTTACAATCAAGCCTAAGAATAAAATATACAAGTAAAACAATCACTGAAGAAATTAAACAAATATTGGCATCTGAAACAAGAAATTCAATTTAAAAAAAATGTAAAGCCGCAAAATTTTTTACTGTTATAGCTGACTCCACAACCGATATTAGCCATACAGATCAAATGGCCATTATGATAAGATTTGTAGAAATTAATAAAGATAAAAGGACTGTAAAAATAACTGAGCGATTTTTATGTTTTGTACCAGTGAAAAAGGGAGATGCTAATTCTTTAAAAGACCTAATAGTCAATGTTCTTTTCAAGCAGTATGAACTAAATCCAAAATACTTAGTTGGCCAAGCATATGATGGGGCTGCGGTAATGAGTGGTGTTCGTGGAGGTTTCCAAAAAAAAATTAATGATTACTTAAAAGAGAATTGTAATAATGAAAAAGCCTATGCTCCATATATCCATTGCCCTAGTCACTAAATAAATTTAGTTTTATTCTTATCTATAAAATATCAGGTAACTTACATTTAGAAAAATCAAAATCTGCCCAATGTTTTACAAGTTTAGTAAATGAAGATCAAAATTTATATGAACGTGAATTAGAAGACTCTAATAATATTTCATTACATACTGATAGTGAAAATTAAATAGAAAATGATGACCAGAAAAATTAAAATACATCAGAAATGACAAGTTTGAAAAAAATATTTCAAATAAAGTAAAACATGTTCTTCGTTTAAAAGGTTTATGTAAAACAAGGTGGTCTGCTAGAGTTAAAGCAACTGAAGCTTTACTTTCAAATTTTCAATCCTTTGTAGAATGTTTAGAAGAAGAATCTGAAAATTCAGAAAATAATTCTGAAAGTTTATTCCGAGCTAGGGGTTTAATAAAATCATTAAATTGGTTATTTTTTTTAAATTTAATGTGGTGGAATAAAATACTACAAATTATTGATGTAGTATCCCGATTATTGCAGTCAAAAAGTAATGACTTGTTTTTGGTGGTACAAAGTTTTCAATCTGTAGTAGACAAATTAAGTGATTTAAGAACTCATGATCAATTTAATGCTTTTGTTGTAGAGGCAAAAACTGTTTGGTCAAGTTTTGATATCTTTACGGATGTTTTAGGACCATCAGAATTTCCAAAGAAGAGGACAAAAAAAAATGCCATTACAAATTGATGAAAATACTAGAGGCATAAGTTTAACAGAAGAAGAAAAGCATAGACAAATTTATTTTGAAACATTAGACAACATGATTGGCGAATTAAATGAGAGAATGAATGGATTTTCCAAAGTCTTAGATTTGTTTAATTTTTTAAATCCAGATGTACTAAAAAAAATAAATATAGAAGATGTGAAGAAAAAGTGCGAAGCTCTGGTGTTACAATATAGTTACTTTACTGTAAACGAATTGTCTCTTGAAATAATGTCGTTTCAGAGTTATTATTTTAATTCAAAAGAATCAGAAAGCACAAATAATAATATATTATGTTATTTGGCATTCATTTTTAAACATTCATTGTCTGATGTATTGCCCCAAATGGAAACTCTTTCAAGAATTTTTTTAACACTACCCATTGGAAGTGTGAGTGCTGAAAGAGCTATGAGCGTACTAAGAAGATTAAAAAATTATCTTCGTTCAACTATGATTCAAAATCGAACAAGCAATCTAGCCTTACTTTCAATGGAGTATGAAGCAGCACAAGACCTCGATATGACTGAACTTATCGACAAGTATTCCAAGGCAAAAGTTTGCAGAGGTTCTCAGCTATAATTTTTTTTTTTACTTGTAAAAAATAAATAAATAACATTTTCTATTACTTTTATAAAAAGAGTTGGTTGGTCATTGTTTTCGCGAGCGGTTTTGTAAAATAGGACATGCTACTGACATTTTTTAAGAGGCCCCCCCTATGGATTTGCCTACTTTATTCAGTGGCGTAGTTATGGGGGGGGGGATTATGGGGATAGATCCCCCCCAGAGCCTTTTTTTTTTTTTAAATGTTTAATGTATTGACTATTTACATATAAAATATATATTATAATAATATAATATAATATATTATAATTACGGATTTAATCCACCATGTCCTTATCTTGGCTCTCAAATTATATATTTCGCCTATCATATTATCATTCATGATACATTCATACAATCATAGTACGTGAAACGCAACACCATAGATTAACCAAGTGTTTTTCCTACAAATACAAATTTCTATTTATATAGACATCTGTGGTTTTTTCGATACGTAATAATTGTGATGATAAACTGATAACCACTGACGCAAAACGACCGTTGTTTGATGTGACGACGTCTTTTACTACCCACGTAATATTATAGTTAATAGTTTTACATAGTTTTCTGATTGTTGACGCCTCTGTGACTGTTTATGTTAAAATTTATATTTCCATAACTGATGCAGTGGTGCTACACGCCTAGTGCCTACACATTTAGTATTTTAGTATGAATATCACTAATGAGCATGAGATTAACAAAAGAAAGAATACTATTCTTTCTTTTTTTGTAAAAAAATCAAAAGCTGACGAAGTAAACGAAGATGAGGTAAGAACTGACATTTAAAAATGAACTTTTAGTAATATTATTTATATAAGTTATAGTTATATCAATTTGTTCTATTTAATTAAAAATATAAAACAAGAATGAGCCGAATGAGCCTTCAGTTAATAACGAATCCACATCCACTGAGTTAACTTCAATTGAGGATAGTGATGGTCGTGGTGTCCCATCTCAAGTTCCAATTCATGTAAGTTTAGTTATTAATTTATTATACATTTTACGCCTTATGTGTATTTATATAAAAGATTGAAGAACCCTTGAACATACAGCAATATCACAAAAATGATGTAGGTTTATTCATACAAAGAAATTCAATTTCTGATGAAAATAAACATCTTGTAAGAATAATATTTGCGTGATAACATTGCGTGATTTTTGCTAAAACTGGTGGAATCAATAGGCAGCCATTAGGACAGCTTGTAATTAAAGCCTTAAATGAGTGGAAAAATGCTAAGGAGGTAGTTGTAATACGCACTTATTGCATGCTTTTTTATTTATATGCCTTGGCGGTATATTGTACACCTAATATATTTATTATTGTTTATTTTAATTTCAGATTTTTCGTACCCATTCACAAAGGAGCTATTATCAATCTTCCATTTTGGATTCTGACAATTTTTTAAATATATATTCTCATAAAGAATTGTCAATAATTGATCGACTGGATTCCGAAAGGTATACAATGACATGAGCAGTGGCGTGCCCAGGATTTCAAAATGGGGGGGGGTTCAAAGAAGGTCCGAATTATCACTATTGTAGGTCCTAGAATCTAGACTTAAGTACTGAGCAAAAAAAAAAAATAAAAGTAGGTTATCAGAAACGAAGTACTATAATATTATATATTATAGTATTATACTAATATAATAAGAATCTTAAGAATCTTAAGTACCAATATAAATAGGATTATATTTTACACGCACAATGACATTATAATTAATAACAATTAATTCAACCTATGCTGTATATTCAGAACATGTATTTAGTATTATTTTTGTTTTTAATTATGTTACACTAATAAGTCTCAGTATTAATATAAAAAAAAATCACCCAACATCCAACCAAATGTTGTATGTGTTACTTCAGCAGCACATATTATACCATGGGATAGCCTCCACTGGTATTACTTATTACATAGTTTTTTTCCGACTGCCTTTAATTCTAATTAATAGAATTGTAAAGGTCCAGATACGTACAGGGGGTGGTCGGCGCAGTGGGAATAAGGGGTACATGTAATTAGAGAAAATAGGAACTTAAGAATATTTTTATAAAAGTGAAGAGGTATCCTATCATTTCTCTATTCAAGCCACAAGTAGGTACTGATTTTTAAGTATATTTACTAAGGAATAATAAGTAGGTATTTAAAAACAATATAAATAGTTGTCAATGATATTAAAAACATTACCAATAAATTCTCGGCAGCTGTACTTGTTTGATCACCCTAAAATGTAAACTAATATATACCTACCTAAATAAATATATTAAGTTTTAAAAATAAAATTTTTCATTTTCTTTATTATTTATTAATGACAACTTGCATTTATAACCATTCCATATTAAAAATTACCTATAATACCTTTACATAGATTTATTTTAATAATCATTAATATTAAATTTTAGCTTAAAATTTACATGGTTCAGCCAGGCTGTAGGCTATTATCACTGTCCCACCTGGTCTGTCCGCCTCTGCTTATAGCTATAGGAAGTATAAAAAACTGCTGTCTTCAGTTTTTTGTTTTAACTTATTTTAAACATTATACTTTTATTATTTTAATAGTGGGTACTTTCTATTGTTTTAAATAGATAAACCAAAATTATACATCAGCTACCTTTACTAAATAATTTCTTACTATAAAATACTAATAAGAAAGTTACTATTCAAATACATTTTTTTAAAAATGCCGCAAACGCGTTTTGTATAATAATATGTTTGTCTACAACTGTTATCAACAATGATAAACGGCATAATGACGTCATGGACAGTGAGACATTTTTCCTCCTATGATCCATTCGTGATAATATATCTTAGTTCGTGATAATAAGGAACCCTTAAAACTTAGATCATATACAATGGATAGAGCAACGACTATACCTACGATTGGATCTTCGCAGGAAAAAATTTTTTGTGATCCATGGTGTCAAAAATGTCCACCAGAGTGAATCACGTCTAGTCTAATCCTTATCATCTTATCAGTTATCGTTGATAAAAAAACGATTCATGATAATATAGTGTTGTGATTATGTGATTTGAATTTTTGATTATTTATGTATTATTTAATATTTTACTTTATTTTATTATTAAATATAATTACACATAATTAAAACCAAAAAATATATAACCATGTTTAATTGCCAAGTTTGCGATGCTAAATACATATCAGTGTCTGGTTTAAATAAACATTTAAGAATAAAACATAAAGATACTCCGAAAATTAAAAATCTTTATTATTGTAATGACTGCGATGCATCATTTGATTTAAAATTGAATATTATAAAACACACTAAGACTCATTTATTTAGTCAGAATAGTAATATATTATGTTCATATACAAATTGCACAAAATCATTTCCATCCATGAAAGGATTAATTGTGCATTTAAAATCTCATAACATTAATATCGAGCCCACAATGTTAAATTTTAATTCTATAGAAGGTATATTAATTTATAATTACATTATATATCTGTTAACAATTATTATTGCTAACTTATTGTTTTCTATGTACTCAGTGATTTAGCTTAAAGTATTTGTTTTTACTTTTGATGGACATGTATGTATAATTATTACAAAATTTTTCAGTCACTATTGCGAAATATCGTTCCTCATAAAATGTTTGTTCAGTATTAATACTTTTTAAATGTTATAGGTGATTTATGTTTGGTTTATATTTCCTGTGATTTGGCTGTGTGATTGGTTTTTCATCCATATTATGACTCAGTTATTATTTATACTCTTAAAAACTCTAATTTAATTGTTTTCTGATAAAATTGAAGATGAGTGAAGGATGCAACCTTCATTTGTTAAAACATTTGAAGCATATTTAAGTATATTTATTGATGGCAAAATGGCAATCATACTGTTACTGTGAACATGTATTATTATCAGTGTTGAATAAGTTACTTTTTAAAAGTAACTAAGTTACGTTACAAGTTACAAAATAAAATAGGTAACTAGATCACTTGTTAGTTACTCAAGTTCAAAAGTAATGTGTGAATTACAGCCACTATTGGTAAGTATCGTTCCTTATAAAATGTTTGTTCAGTATTAATATCGTTTAAATGTTATAGGTCAAATATTAACATTTCTTGTGATTTGGCTGAAAATATTGGCTTTTACTTTTGATGTTATTGTGGACATGTATGTATTTTTATAATAATATTTCATAAAGGAACTGAATTTTTCAGTTATGTAAATGTAAGTTAATAACTAAAAGAGTATAGCTTAATTAAATATCAAATTAACAGATTTTAACAAATGGAAAAAAAATATAGAAGATGAAGAAGAGTGCCAATATGTCAAGTTGTCATCAAAAAAAAAAAATTTAAATAAAGAGTATGTATACTATTTTTGCCACAGATCATTTGGACCAAGAACTTCAAACAAAGTAAGATATTTAACATAAAATGTACTTAACCAATTTGTGATTAATAAAACCAATCATTAAACAGGGACACAAATGTACAAAAAGTGGTGGATCCGTAAAAACTGGCCATGTTTGCCCTTCCAACATGAAAGTACACATAGACAATAAACAAATTAATGTACAATATTATAGTACACACTTATGGCATACCAAGGATATAGGAAAACTAAGATTGTTCAATGAAGATAGGAGTAAGATTGCTGGTAACTTATATGAATCATTAAACAAATATAAAGTTATTTATGTTCATAATTATATAACATATCATATATGATTAATAGATTATGTCGATATAACCTTTCAATATTTTTAATAGGAAAATTATCCTTGGGTGTTCCAGTCAACAGAATTTTGCAAGATGTTCGATCATCAAACATTGAGATGGATAGTATTAAAAGAATTCATTTGCTAGAAAAAAAAGATATCTACAATATCAAGCGTGATTTTAATATTTCATACTCAACAAAAAAACACCAAAATGATGCGATAAGTGTAGATCTTTGGGTAAAAGAAATGATGAAAAAAGGTGATGAAAGTCCAATTTTATATTATAAGCAACAAGGAGTTAATGATAATTGTGTTCCATGCTTCACTTTGAATGATTTTTGTCTTGTAATAATGACTCAATTTCAATCTGAGTTATTATTAAAATTTGGAAAGGACAAAGTATGTTTAGATGGTACACATGGACTAAATGGGTATAACTTCCAACTGTACACTGTAGTTGTAGTAGATGAATACGGAAATGGATATCCCGTAGCCTTTTGTTTTTCCAATCGATCTGATACTAACATATACAGCCACTTTTTTCGGTGTATCAAAAATATAACTGGTAATATTAATGCAAACATTTTTATGTCTGATGATGAACCGGCATTTTACAACGCATGGAATGCTGTAATGGGACCTGCAGGCAAACAGCTATTGTGTACTTGGCATGTATTAAGGAACTGGGCAAAAAATTTAAGAAAGATTCACTCAAATGAAAAACAAAATATTGTATTTAAAACTTTAAAAGCTTTGTTATACGAAACAGACGAAAATAATTTTGTGATTGAGCTGCAAAAGGTATTAGATGATCTTCTAAATGATGAAGATACAGCAGATTTTGGAAAGTACTTTAAGACTACATATTCACAGAGAGCAGAAAAGTGGGCCTATTTTAATAGAAAACATGTTGGTATTAATACTAACATGTACCTTGAAGCACTCCATAAATCAATAAAATATTGTTATTTAGAAGGCAAAAGCTGCAAACGTTTAGATTTATCGATTAATGCCCTAATGTCATTGGTAAGAGACAAAAGTTTTGAAAGAATCATTAAAATTTCAAAACAAAAAATGTCTTATAAACTGACACAAATTATTGCAGCTCACAATAAAAGTACAAAAATCACACCGGATATGGTTGTTGAAGTTAATGGTAATTGGTTGGTTAATTCCGAGACGGACATAAATATTCAATATAGAGTCGAAAAAACCACAGTATCATGTGATTGTCTACTACGATGTAATATCTGTAAAATATGTGTACACACTTATAAATGTACTTGCATGAATAATGTTATTTATTTTAACATTTGTAAACATATACATGCATGTGCTAAACAACAGACTGCATCAGATTCAGAAACAGTAGAAAATGAAAACCAGTATTTGCCATTACCATGTGATTTAGTTGTCGATAATGGGTTTTTACAAAAACAAGAAATATTGAAGCAAAATGAAAATATAATGGAAAACAATGAAGAAATTAAAAACAAATTAGAAATGATACTTGGTATGCATAGTCGAGCAAATATGAACGAAGAAGATCAGATATATATAATTAGACAGTGCGATAACATATTGACAACGTTAGGAAAAAATATAGATTTTAAAAAAACATCAAACTTAGAATTGGCCAGAAAAAGAAAAATTGAACCGCAAGCAAGATTTATTTCAAAAAAAAAGTACCAAATCAACATCTATCAACTTTATCATCAATTGAGGGTACACAAATTAGAGAGTCATTGAAAAATTCCACCGAATTTTTAACTATAAGTACTACACCAGCGTTCGATCATTCATACTTGTGAACAATATTTTATTATTTAATTATGATTTATTTTAACATTTATAATTTTATAATTTTTTTTTTTTACATTTATATGATGATTTACAACATGACGATGTTAAACTTACAATTTTTTAAACAGGAAACTTATTTTAAATTATTATTATTATAACTGTAGACTGCATGTTTGTATTGACAATTTTTTAAAACTTGAAACTTATTTGAAATTATTATTATTATAACTGTAGACTGTATGTTTGTATTAACATTTTTTTAAAACTTGAAACTTATTTGAAATTATTATTCTTATTATTGTATGTTTGTATTGACAATTTTTTAAAACTTGAAACTTATTTGAAATTATTATTATTATAACTGTAGACTGTATGTTTGTATTGACAATTTTTTAAAACTTGAAACTTATTTGAAATTATTATTATTATAACTGTAGACTGTATGTTTGTATTGACAATTTTTTAAAACTCGAAACTTATTTGAAATTATTATTATTATAACTGTAGACTGTATGTTTGTATTAACATTTTTTTAAAACTTGAAACTTATTTGAAATTATTATTCTTATTATTGTATTGTGACAAATTTTTAAAACGTAGTTAAAAATTATAAATTGTTCAATTTTTATAGCTAAGGATTGAAAATTTAAAACAACGATTTTAAATTTAAGTTCAAATTTGGAAGAAATTATAGTTATTGTAAAACAAATTTATAATATGAATATAAATCATTATTATTATTATAAAGCAAAATATAAAAATTTGGTTTTTACTTTCATGGTTTTTTTTCCCTTGGTCCTTTTTTTCCTTTTATTTTTATTTTTTGGTTTTAATTATGTGTAATTATATTTAATAATGATTGATGAATAAAATAAAATAATACAAAATATAATAAATAATCAAAAATTCAAATCACATTATCATCGTTTTTTTATCAACGATAACTGATAAGATGATAGGGATTAGACTAGACGTGATTCACTCTGGTGGACATTTTTGACACCATGGATCACAAAAAATTTTTTCCTGCGAAGATCCAATCGTCTATACCTCACGTGTAACGAGTATGTAGCAAACATATGAAGAGGGCATGTAGCTACTGCGCATGCGTGCATTTTTATTTTGGCTTTATCAGTTATTCCATTATCTACTATCTAGTATCTAATACATTAAACATTTAGTATTTTAGTATTTTACTTATATATTTTTGAAAGACGTATATAAATTTATATTTTTCTAAAACTTTAAACTACGATGTATACAATGGTGTATTTTTGTTTTTATTACATTTTAAAACAACGTTGATTATGATTTAGAAATATGAATAGTTGCATTGTAAATAAATAAACCTATTTAATTAGTAAAAATGCATAATTATCTTTTCTTTATATTATCTTAGTTTGGTTAATTACATTATGAATAATGAACATGTAATATAAAATCAGTTAATACTTAATACATACACATTCAGTGGCGTGCCTAGGATTTCAAAATGGGGGGGGGTTCAAAGAAGGTCCGAATTATCACTATTGTAGGTCCTAGAATCTAGACTTAAGTACTGAGCAAAAAAAAAAAATAAAAGTAGGTTATCAGAAACGAAGTACTATAATATTATATATTATAGTATTATACTAATATAGTAAGCTACTAATAAGGCACTACACAAGAACAAAAGTAAATTTTAACTGTATATCACATGGTTATACATTGTTATTGATTAAAAAAAAAATATTGTCAGACTTTTAAATATGCTTGTTATAAATTATAATATTATCTTATGTACAAGATGAAAAAAATTAATCTAGTCAAAAGTTTAATTTTCTGGCATTAGCTGATAATAAGTTTAAAACATTTTCAGATGTAACTTTAATTTCTTGGTGTATATTTAGAAGCGCCAAACCATTCAATCTATTTTCTGATGTTGTATTTCTAAGGTATGTTTTTAAACGCTTTAAAGTAGAAAATGATCTTTCTCCTGATGCTGTAGTTACAGGAAGGGTTATAAGGTATTTTAAAAGTTTATGAACTGTGGGGAAAACATTTTCATCACACTGAAGATATGTGTCAATTGCATTTTCACTTTTGAGATTTGTACAATATTTTCTCTATAATTTCAACTCTCCTATAGCTCCAAGTTCAGTAGTTTCAATATCAACCATATATGCCCTAATTAAGTTTATTATTTCATCCTCTCCATCATTTAAAATTGATGAACTTAGTTTCGCTGGTAGAAGACAACTAAAGTTTTTTAGTAAATTTTTGTGTTGTAAGAATCTGTCATGAAGCTGTGTTAAAAAACTATCTAAGAAAGGAATAAAAACTGTCAATCTATAAAATTCTTCAATAGATTTTTCATTTAAACCCATTTGCTTGTTAGATTGTATTTGTGTTCTTGTTAAATCAAAACTGATGTTTAAATTTAATTCCTTACACCAATTATTTACTTTTAGAAATTCTTTTGAAAACTCTTCAATTACGTTATCTCTGTATGAATTTATTGTACTCTCAACACAACTTGCGAATTGGAGAGCTTGAACAAGATCAATATTCTCTGTCTGCAATTGACGGCTCAGAGGAAGACTAATAGCAAATATTTTTCCAATAATATGAATAGATATTATAAATTCTGATTTTGTTATGGCATCAAAAAGTCTATTTGCTTTAGATGATGCTTCTATGTCCAACCATATACTAATCTTTTCAAGAGCATCAATAACTGCTGAAAACAATTCAATTAAAAGTATTACTGAATCATGCCGTTCAACCCATCTAGTTGTACAAAGAATTTTCAGTCGAGTTGCTTTTACTTCAGGTAGTTTTAATTTGATAGATTCAGTCAAAGTATGTTGTCTTTTAGGTGTTCGAAAAAATGTGCAAACTTCTTGAATTGTTCCCATGGTGTTTCGTATAGCTTTAACATTACAAGCAAATGATATTGCTAAATTCAAACTATGAGAACTGCAGTGTATGTAAGGGGCAAGTGGGAATTTTTTAAATATGTGTGCTTGAACCCCATTAAACTTCCCACTCATTGAAGCAGCGCCATCATACCCTTGTCCCTTTAAATAACTTAAATTTAACGATAAACTTTCAAGGGTTTGTATTATCTTATTAGCTAACCCTTTTCCAGTAACATCATGTACATGAGTAAATGTTAAGAATTCTTCCACAATTTGTTTTTTTTCTTTATCAAAATATCTAACAGAAAGAGATAGTTGCTCAATGCCTGCAACATCTGTTGTCTCATCAGCAAGTACTGAAAAACTTTGGCACTTATTCACTTTGTCTACAATTTTACTTTGGATTATTTGACCACATATTTGAATAATTTCATTTTGCATCTTACCGCTGAGATATGTTGCATTTTAGCACAATCATTTAAATGTTCAGCCAATTTTGTATCACCACCTAAAGCTCTATACCTTAGTAAGGCCCGAAAGTTTCCCTCATTTTGTGTAGGTTCAGCAGTTAAATCAATTGTTCCAGAATCTCTGTGGCCTCTGATAGCAATTCCTTGGCGACCACACAGTATAATTGTTTCAATAATCGGTCTGATCTTATTTCTATTATTTTGTATAGTTGTCTTTAAATTGTTGTCAATCATTACATCCACAGCAGGTTTTTTATTAGTAAAAACCGCAATAAGATTATTAGCACACATTAAAGCAGTTTTATGATATTCAGAATGCTCATGGGAATTAAATTTTTCAAATGAATTTTTCCAATTGTTAAACTTTACAAGTACAAGTTTCCCAAGTTGTTGATGTCCTCTTCCACCTTCTGTGTATCCAAATAAAACACATATTTTACAGTATACACCATCTTCTATTTTTGAATAAACAAGCCATTTCCATCTGTTTAACCAATTAAATTGAAATCTTAAATTTCTTTTCCCAGAAGTTGGAAATCTATAGCTGAAATTAGGATTCCAATCTTCTTTGTTTAACAACTCAAATCTTGTCTTTGAATCAATCTAAAAATAATATTTTATATTATAGTTTTACACTTAAATAAATTTCTTTTTTAAATGCATTTTTATTTACTAATGTTTTGAGTGAAAAATGTAAAGCAAAGATCAGTGAATTTGTGTATTTTACAGGTTATTTTAAATATAATGTATAGTACATAGTTTTACTAAAAGCAAAAAATAAGATACAATCATATGAAGAAGCTGCTAATCATTCCAATTACAATAAATTACAATCCAATTACAATCCAATTACAATTATTTAAAATAATATAGTTCATAACTGAACGTTAGAATACAATATTAACACAGTAATAATACAATAATAATAAAACAATACAATATATTTAAATACAAACAATTTTGTTTACACAATTATTAAATAATTCAATGGAATTAAAATTAAATAAATCAATTTTTAAATCATTTGCTATTGATAGGAGAAGCAGAAACATAATTAGTTTTATGTGTAAAAACATAAAACATAGTGGTTGATCTAGTTCTACACTGAGGGATATTATTAATATTAACCTAACAATAAAAATTTTATTTTATTTTATAAAGTTTCACTCAAATTCAAATTAAACTATAATCATTAATTAAAAAAAAAAATTTAATTTATTATTATTAATTATTAATTTTACCTTCCTGGCTTTTGGTCCAACATATAAGCTAATATCATAAGAACAAACAATTTGTTCTGTACTTAATTCATTTGTACATTCAATTCTAACTTCATTTAAAATTGTCTAAAACAAACAATATAAATAATATTTAGTGTAATCATAAATAATAAAAATATACCTAGCATAGTTTTTAGTTATATTACTGATAGATAGATTACTATTACCTATATGGCTATATGAATATATTATTTTATTATTTTCATAACATTTGTTTATATTTAACTTTGGTACTTACATCATTTATAGAAACTAAATTAGAACTAGAAGTGGAAATATTGTTTTTTGAATTATACTGTAGTTGTGGGTTTTCAGGTATCTGAAGCAATAAAATAATATATACATAATTAAATAATTAGGTACCTCACCAAAAATTTTTAAAACTCAAATTAAATTCTCACTTCTTGAGGATCATCTTCATCTCCAGAAGTTTTCAATCTTTTAGGTTCCACTTTGAAATAACTCAAAAGTGATCTTTTTGTAGATTCACTCATTTCAACTACTATAGCAAACACTAACTCTAATCACTAAGTACTAACTAAATCAAGGTGGAATGGTTCAATGGTGGATTAATACTTATTACTTAATACAATATTATTCACCTTGCACTAATGACGAAGACACGAATATAACTATATGATAAAATTATATTGATAATATCAATATAATTATGAATGATATGATAATTATAATAATATCTCACTCTAAGAAACTCACACATGTCAGAGACAATTTAAGCCGTCTAAATTTAACTTATTCTGTGGCGAGTTGTTCCGCTGCTGATAACGATTCGTATCAGTGAATTTGTGTATTACCACAGAATAATTTAGATAGGTTGCGCATCGACGTATGTTAAGCTTACTGACCAAGTGACTATGCAATGTACTAACATAAACTGACTGACAGTAAGTGCCATCTAGCGTTGACGCCTATAAGTTTTACTAAATCGTGCTAAAACAGTAATTTTATTTTGCAATGATTTTAATTATGACTATTGTTAAATTTTTTTTAATCTCTCTAGGTATCTCAAACCTCAATATTATTCACTGAGTGTCTCTTCCACTTTAGGTCTTTGCACATTGTCAACCATTTACTATTCTACGAACTACAATATTAACGTTGTTTAATTTTATTACATACTAACTAGGTACATATTTACAACACATTTTTATAGGAAATCTTTTTTAAAATAAATCAACCAAATAAATTCGTTATATATTATATTATTTTAATTAGATACTTAAATAGTAAATTACAACTAACACAAAAAGAATAAACATGACATATGCAATTTAAATTAGTTGGATAAGTAAATGATTAAGAATTTATAATAATAATAATACTTGTAAAATACTGAAATCTTAAAAATATATTTAATTAATTAATCCTCTAATATGAAGAATTAATAATACCAATCTAAAAGTTAAATTTCTAATTTACAAAACCCTCCTGAAACCTATTTGGACTTATGGCATACAGCTCTGGGGTTCAGAAAAAAAATCCAATATCAATAAAATACAAGTATTCCAAAACCTAGCTCTTCGACGAATCTCCAATGCACCACTGTACGTCTCAAACCCAACATTACATAATGATTTTCAAATGAAAACCATCAACGAAGAAGCCAAATTCTTTTACTCGCGACTCCTATCCCACCAAAATTCTCTTATTAAAAACCTCTCCTCTCTAACTCTCTCAGGAAATCCAAGGCGCAGGCTAAAAAGGAAATGGTGTCGTGACCTCCTACAACTCCCAATTTAAAATATACAATATACATATTTAATATGTATAAATAATCATTTGATTAGGAGTTAACTAATTTTGATAATTTTTTTTTTTTTTGTTTTGTTTTTTTGTTTGTTGATTAGCCATGTATGAATATTGCCTCATACGCATTGTAATGTACATTACAAATATAGTGGTCATGTTGTAGGCAAATACGATGAGATTTTTTTAATGTCATCCCTAAACTTTCTTCCCATTTATTACGCTCGCTTTCAATTTTTGGAACACCAAATGACGTTTTGGATTGCTCGTGAGGTTTACGAATACAACGATAGTTATAATTAGACATTTTAAAAAAATTTAATTTAAATATAATATAATATACACTGTGTTAAATATTAAATCTACAACTCAATCATTTAATAGGTACTGTTTAAATTAATGTCATTCAACATTCAACTAGTCATTAGGACTGTTTAATCTAAATAATAATCAACTAATCAAGGTTTATTTGATAATTAAAAATTAAAAAGTGATTTTGTGAAATAAAAAAACCGTGGAGCTTATTCCGTCCAGAAAGGAATATACTATAGAATATAGATTATGAATATTACCGCTAGATCACGTTATGTGCCAGTAAGTTTTTGTAAGCGCTTTCTCATGCCACTTTTTTTCGTTCGACGCGCAACCAGTCTATCTTAAACCGTGGTATTACCACAGAATAATTTAGATAGTACTATCTTAAATCGTGAATTCGTGATTATGACCAGTATAGCATAGAATTTAAAAAACATAACTATTATGAATATTGAATGACAAGTGAATACGACGTGTAATATAAAATACTATTATATAATTTTCTTGATCCGATGGGGGGGGGTTTAACCCCTATCCTCCCCCCCTGGGCACGCCACTGTACACATTAATACATTATACAAACCGGTATGACCTGCACAATATAGGTACATTATAATATAACATATAAC